>JBBMKE010321029.1:0-13480 GCA_037834125.1 Lippia alba | reverse complement strand
ACATTTGAGTCCAAAACTAATTATACTAAGACCCAAAACAAGTTTAAAACATTCAAATAAGTCCAAGAAACATATAACTCACGTTAGACAAGCTCGGGGATTCAAATACGAAAAATACAAATTACTCGATTAACAAATAATTCAAGTAATTCAAATTATTCAAATTGTTCAAGTAAGAATGAAAATAGGGATGAAATGCAACAATTAAGCATGAAAAATAAATGCAAAATAATAAATAAACCCACACGTGGTGCGTACCTGTACGTGCGAGAAATCGGGGTGTCACAAATTCGACGTTTCATACTTCCCTAGGACAACCATAAAGGCACAAGCCTTGGCTGACTTTATATCGGAAATGACGGGATTACCTCCACAAGAAGAGTGACCCTGGTTGCTCCACGTGGATGGGGCGGCCAATGGAGCTGACAGCGTAGCGGGGATTGTAATTACTAGCCCAAAGGGAGACGAGCTGGAGTACGCAGTCAGGTTCGATTTTGAGGCCTTCAACAACGAGGCGGAGTATGAAGCCCTAATAACAGGCCTGCAGCTCTCCAAGGACACCGATGCTGACAACCTGCTAGCTTACTCAGACTCGCAGCTGGTTACCTGCCAGGTAGCAGGCCAGTATGAGGAAAAAGAAGAATGAATGGCGAAATATCTAGGCAAGGTGAAGGAGAAAGGGGCTGAATTCCCTCATTTCCAGCTGATACAAATACCTCGCGAATAGAATAAGAAGGCAGATCGCCTGGCGAAGATGGCAAGCAATATGGACATTATCCGAACAAGGAAGATCACGGTGATAAATCTGTCTCAAGGAGCCTTGGAATAAGAAAAAGTGGCTAGGGAGGTGATAATCAGCCAAGAAGTGCAAGATTGGAGAAGCGAGGTATGTAACTTCTTGACGGAAGGCCAACTCCCCGATGACCAAAAAGAAACAGCCCGTATTTAGGCTAGGGCAGCCCGTTTTGTCATTTCTCAAGGAGTTTTATACAAAAAATCAATGACACATCCTTTGTTAAGGTGTCTCTCACCTGAAGAAAGTCAATACGTCCTTCGAGAGATCCACGAGGGGAGTTGTGGTAACCACGCAGGAGGCACATCGCTCGATGCTAAGGTGCTGAGAGCAGGCTATTTCTGGCATATAATTAAGGCCGATGCTAGGGAGTACATGACTAGGTATGAAAGATGCCAGAAGTATGCCCCCTTGTTGCACCAACCCGCGTAACCCATCACTATAATGACCGCGCCATGCCCCTTTTCCAAATGGGGAATTGACATTATGGGGCCTTTGCCTTGAGGCAAGGGTCAAACGCGCTTCATGATCATAGTGGTAGATTATTTCAACAGGTGGGTCGAAGCGGAGGCGCTCGTAAAGATAACAGAGAAAGAAGTTATCAAATTTTTGAGAAAAAATATAGTTTGTCATTTCGGTGTGCCACGCAAGCTGGTCTCAGACAACGACAGACAATTCTCAGGAGCACGACTCAAGGAGTGGTGCGAGAGATTAAAGATTCACCAATGCTTTTCTGCCATGTGCTACCCTCAAGCTAACGGTCAAGTGGAAGTGATTAATCGGTTGATATTGTACGGCCTCAAGACTAGGGTAGAAGATGCTCAAGGTAGGTGGGCTGAAGAGCTACCCTTGGTGCTGTGGGCTCATCGTACCATGCCAAGTGGAACTACGGGGGAGACACCTTTCAACTTGGTATATGGAGCGGAAGCTGTTATTCCGGCGGAGGTCGGCGTGCCATCGCCAAGAATAGAGGCATATTACAAAGAACGCAATGAACTCTTGAGGAAGGAAATCTTGGACAGCATAAAATAGGCAAGGGACCAGGCCCTGGTCTGAATGGCAAGGTACAAGAGTCGCATGCCTGCTGTTTATAATAGGAGGGTGCGAGCTCGTAGCTTTAAAGTTGGAGACTTATTGCTTAGGCGAGCGGATGCATTGAAACCCGTAAGAAAGCTGGGCCCCAGTTGAGAAGGGCCATACAAGGTGGTGAAAGTCATAGGAATGGGCGCATAAGAGTTGGAAGATGCTGAAGAAAATAGGCTAGCACGGCCATGGAATACCTCGAATTTAAAGAAATTTTATGCTTGATAAGGTGCCTTCCTGGCCTGCTTCCGCCGGCCAGCAAGCCGCCGGAGGATATCAGGAAATACAGGCTTATTTTACGTACATATTCGAACCCAAAAGTTGTCGATAACAGGCCAAGCTATGCTAGCGGAATGGCTCACACGTGAAGGCTGTTGATGGCAGACCAGGCCAGGATAGGCCAAGCTATGCTAGTGGAATAGTCCATATGTGAAGGCTGCTAATGGCGGGTCAGGCCAGATTAGGCCAGCGGAGTGTTGCATACGCGAAAGCTGATGAGGCAGGCCATGTCAGGCCAAACTAGGCTGCAGAAAAGGACTTAAAGGATGCTGATAACAGGCTGTACCATCCAAACTAAGAGATATACGCATGTCCCGGAGAGGACTAAACATATGAAATAAAGCTTTTAAGTGGAATCTTGATTGGTGCAAATTAAATGGATGGAATGAAGGAATGGTGCGGAGCAGGTCCGGCACAATGCAAGGTAGCCTAGAAATCAGGCTTGCGGCTGACCATCCTTCGCTGTTGATCCCGCCTGCTGACCTGAATCAGCCCGGGGGGAGGACTCCATGGTACTGGGCTGATCGGCATTTCCCTCCTGTGCATCCAAGAGGGCTGCATCCAATAAGTCTTCCACGTCTAGTGGAATCTCTAAGGCATGATAGCCATCTGGGGTTGCAAACTGAGTACGGGGAGCTGCCCTCACCACTTCCCCTCATAAGATCATCGTCCAGTAAAGGTGGACCGGGTCCGATGAGACCTAAAAAAAAAGAATAAGAAGAAAAAATGCCACAAGCAGACCAGAAGCAAGCAAAAAATAGGCCGGAAGTCAGTAAAAGTAGGCCAGAGCAAGCAAAAAACAGACTAGCAGCCAGCAAAAGTAGGCCAGAAGCAAGCAAAAGTAGGCTAGGAAGCCGATAGAATAAAAATAAAAATATGAGGATCCTCGATAAGGAAAATGGAGTACCTGGGATAGAGCTGGTGAAAGCATCCAGAGCAGGAGTCAAAGTAGAAAATGGATCAAGACGAGAATGAGGCTGGAGACGCGTTGGAGGAGGCTGCACTAAGGAAACCTTCAAGAGAAGACCCGGCAATCTTCTATTCAACTATGGGGATTGTACTCTTTTTTACTCCTAGGGGTTTTTCCCACATGGTTTTCCCTTATGAAGTTTTTAATGAGGTAATTCTACCATACAAAGATCGGGGGCAACCGTTCGATGCACTCATAAAAGATATGTGAAGACTTTTTTGATTCTTACTTCCGCACCCGAACAAGTTCGACTACGAGAGTAGAGGGAGTGATGATGCTAGGGGAAAATATTCGCCTTGGGCCTGGACTCGAGGCCCAAACGAAGTAATGCCAAAGCCCAATGGAGGAGTTTCAAGAGTAGGCCATTCCCGGCCTGATTCTCAGCCCCCATTATCCTATGGAGCAGGCTAATATGTTTAGAGCAAGCCACTGTCTCGAAAGGCCCCAAGGGTGGAGCCCAAGAAGTGAGGCCCTAATAGCATAGTTGCCAGCAAGAAGTGGCCCAGCAGCCTAGAGAAGGTCAGCTAGGGTTTACTGGCCTACTTAGGAGGAGTTAGCTAGGGTTGTGTAGTGCCGCGGAGGGGCGCGTCGCACGCTTATCCCACACTATGGATGTAACACCCCGGAGTGCAAGGCGCCACATCCCCCGCACCATAGCTCGACACGTGTGACGAAATAAGGACTCCGCACACGCACCAAGCCACGGCGAACGACAGACAAACAAAAACTCCCCTAGGCTAGGCGGTCTAGACCCTCAATCAGAGCGTGCAATAAAATAAACTAAGTGCGGAAGCATACAAGATCACATACGTACATACTCACATGCAATGGCCACGGGTCGACATAAATTTAAACACACCTTCACAGCAAACTTGGGCGCCACAGGCCTCTTTTAAATTCGAATACAAGCCCGGCAAGGGTAAACGTAAATCATACATAAATGCTCAAATACGAATCATAATCTTATACATGCTTCAGAATTACAGAATTAATATAAAATGCAGAATGCGACAGACTCAACCTACATGACTCGACCAACTCGAACGAAAACTGCCGCCTAGCCAAACCAAAACCTGTACCTGCAACTCAAAGAACAAAGGGGAAAAAACAAACAACGAGGAGGGGTCAGTCCTAAAGACTGGTGAGGGGGCTAACCCATGCACACGTATATATACATAGAAGCAAGGCATAACAAAAGGTATACAGATTCATGAATCGGGCATGGTTTTTGCAATCCAAAACATTTTAAGTCCCATGACAATATATGTATATAGAAAAAGAGTTAGGCAGACGGCCAAAATCCACAAAATTTTAATAATTAAGAATCCACGTCCATTTCACAAATCAAGTTCAAACTCACACACACAACCCGGCGAGCACGGGCCTCAAACTCCACTTTTCTCCAATTTCAAAAGTAAACCAAAACGCACCCAAAAACAGAATCACACTGACATACCTTGTTCTTCCAGACGATGGAAGGGTGGCGCCACCCTAACCATCTACTCAGACTGTCTGGGTAGTGAGTTTCGCGACACTCACTCCCCAAGGACTCCATCCCCCACCTGCCTCCCGATGGGTTTTGGGTTGATCCTTTCAAAGTTGGAGACCGTGCTAGGGATTACCAGACGGCCCGTTGTCTTATCGGGTCTCCTTTTGCACTAATCTTCTAGGCCCCGGACAAATTAAATTCAAACTGAATTTTCAAAAGAATGCCATTTTCTAGAAATTTCAAACTCTTACACACACCAACCCTTTTCCAAAACAAACAAACCAAAATAGCATAATATATACATAAAAAGGATTTTCAAATATCTCTTGACAAAGGGGCATAATCCCACAAAATACGTATCCAACACACGTATTCAAATACATATATATATATATATATATATATATCACATGCGGGCTCAAAATTCATTTAGGGTTGTAGGTCACTTAACTAAAAGAACAAAACCTCACCTTGACGACCAAACCGAGCAAAGAGAACCGCCTCCTCGCGAACTAAACGAACCTAAAGACACAACAAAGGACAAAAGACGGACATAAACTCAATATGAACCAATCAAACGCTCGACATATGCTTACAAATGCAAATGATGCATAACAAATGAAATAAGAATGCAATTAGATCAAAAGAATCCAATTAAATCATATTGAAGCACAAATTGCATAAATCACGTCAAACAAATCCACGAACTTAACACAAAGGGCATAAGACATCAAATAACACATTCACAATACATACACCTCTCAAAAGAAGCAAGGAAGGCACATTCAAGGCATACAAACAAAGTATGAAATCATTCAAGTGCATATGAGAGCATATAAGGCACATTCGATAACATATTGCACATAAGGGCATCAAATTCATATAATAACTTCATAACAAAGCATATAACATATATCATATAAGGAATATGGAATCATCATACAATGCATGGAAACAAATTACAAAGTCATTTACGTCACATAAGTTCATAATTTTCAAAGCAATATTCAAAGAGTAATCAAATAAAAATCTCATGATTAATTTAACATTTGAATTACATAATAAATAATATATTGCTTATATATTCAGCATGCACCACATATATATTAAGTAATAATACACATGCATGCTCTAATTTATTATATACATATGCACACGTACTCACACACACACTAATCACAAATGCACAATTACTATATATATATATATATATACCCAAGCACTAACGCACACACACAAGCACACATACACAAATAAATTGCATAAATACACCAGGCACTCATGCACACACAAATTAATTCAAAGCTGCATGCATTAAATGTACACACACACGAATTCAAGCACACGGAAAGAACAAAATTGAACCTTCTCCACCAAGCATGGCTGCTGTTATAAAATTTCAAAATACAAAAACAATTTCAAGAGCATGACAGGCCGTGTCAATCCCAGAACAAAATGGACACGGCCGTGTCCTCATTATTTCCCAAAAATCGAACACACAACACGGCCGTGTCAATTCCGTGCACAAAACGGACACGGCCGTGTTGCCTTGTCTTCTCCGAAAAAGAAAGAGCAGCGGTAGCCATGGTTCGAAGCAAAGAAGCAACAGAAAACAAGGCAACACTCATACAGCAGCCACACCTCAAAACACACCCCACAAGCCATACAAAACTCCACAACCCTCAAAACAAAACATGCTTAAGCATATAGGCACAAATGGGGTTCAAAGCTTAAAAATCCATCAATGGTGGATCTCTCCACACCACACAAGGGTCAAATTCAAAGCTGAGAAAAGTTCAAGGAGGCAACAAGGATCATATAGCACTTCCCGGATCAAGAATTGAACCACAAACTAGCAAGAAATCAACAAAAGAGGCATAAAAGCACACTATTCACAACCTTGTCCAAAACATGCTCAAAACCCAATCCCAATCAATCATACCACAGTATAAAGAAATCTAGGAATATGGAGGATCATAAAATGAACTTATCTTTCAAATTTCACGCTAAATGGAGGTCGAACGAGCAAGAAACCCGAAGTGAATAATGTTTTGGCCCCCTTCTCTCTTCTCCCTTCTCTTCTCTCGGTTTTCCCCTTCTTTTTCTTCTCTTTTATGAGGCTGGACGAAATGGGGCAGAAAAGTGTAGGAAAAGGGTTAAATGAGGGTCGTATGGGCTCAAATATGGGGCGATTCGGTTAAGAAACGGGTCGGATATGACTAAAACGGGCGGGTGTCGCAAATCTGTCACGAGGGTCATGTTTCGGGCAAAATTCGGA
This sequence comes from Lippia alba, assembly GCA_037834125.1. Lineage (NCBI taxonomy): Eukaryota > Viridiplantae > Streptophyta > Magnoliopsida > Lamiales > Verbenaceae > Lippia > Lippia alba. The sequence goes on along the minus strand of JBBMKE010321029.1, from coordinate 6,588 downwards.
GTATCAAACGAGCTTAAAAAGATGTGAGGCCAGATTCTCTAGCTTGCATTCTTCGTCACGAGTCCAACGCCACTTCCGGAATTCGAATTCGAATTCCCGAGCCCAAGTTCCGCCTTCCGGAACCCAAGGTGCGCTAAAATGAGTTAGCTCCTCAAAGTCCCTTAAAAGCGCCGTCGACTTCGCACGTTCAAAACACGCAACAAACAAACTCCAAAACACCCAACGAGCTCAAAGTCACACGCATAACATGTAAATCTCATGCATAGCCAAATATCACAGAAATTAGAATTCAAAACGGGCACGAAAGTCACGTACAAGAGCATACAAATTCCAACGTTCAAATAGGGCAAATACTTCAAGTAATCCAATTAAATCATACAATAAGTACATAATTACATTATTAAATAATTAAATGCATAATTAACACTCTCGTTAACTCGTACCTGTAGAGCCGAAAAGTCGGGATGTCACAACCACCCCTTCTTCAAAAGGACCTGTCCTCAGGTCCGGAGTGAAATCTTGAACGAGTCGGGCACGATCCCAACTCTACACTTCCCCTACCCCACTCTGATCCAAGAAGACTATCATCACTTCGGGACATTACTCGCTCAATTGAAGAATGAGCAAGACTTCTCATATCCCGGGCATCTCGGTAGCATAAACCGAATTCGAGGAAATCCCCTTGTAAGAGGCTTCTTTGGAAGCATCTCTCACTTGACTCTTGGGGTCTTCTTTCCCAAAAACCAAACTCTCGTAGCCTTGTCGAACAACCTTGTTAGGAGGAAATAGGTCAACCCGTTAAAACGAGCCACCACTTATTTCCTTAATAAAGATCTCCTTGGTATTAGCAAACCGGACACAAAGTCCTTGGCCATTTGCTCCCACTTCCAAATAGAATTTAGAAGTAGTTGGAGAATCATACCGGTAGTGTTTCTCGTTCTTCACCCGATGAAGTATTAGACATTGCTACCCAAAGTTTACAATATCTTTCCTTACGTCCTTCACCTTACCGGTTCTTCAAGCTCTTGGTACATCTCGAACCAAAAGTGGGATAAATCTCGTGATTTAACACTTCTTGAGACATAGGCTCCAACTCTCCGTTAGCAACGCGTATCAAAAGTCTTCCTTAATGCCTCGGAATAACGAAGAAGTTTTGAGTACCTCCATTTGGCAAAACCGATGCCGAAGGCAACTCCCTTCAAGATCCTCTTCCCACTCAAACCGTACCTCTTCCTTGTCCTTCGTGTCGATGGGTTGGCTACTCTAAAAGAAGACTCGCCTAGTATACCTTAACTACACAAAGGACTTTTCCTTGAGGCAATTCTCGGTTTTCACCTCGATCACGTAGTCGATTACCCATGCTAAAACCCAACTCGGCACACCACGAAACTCCTCAAAGCTAGAAAAGAGGGTATTCTTCCACCACAGTTAACCTGTGTAGCTCACGGTAGCTTATACTCACCCGACGTCCTCTCATCTTTGAAGATAGGACCCAAGTACTCCACGAAGTAATGCTCGAACGGATGAAACTACCTTCTAAGAGCTTACCGAACTACGCCTTCAAATCCGCAACCGCTTCCACCAAGGATATCAACGGTTAGCCTTCAATCTAACTCCCGAAGATATCGTTGAGCCCAAAAGGACCTCCAAAAGCAACCACTAACCCACGCCTAAGGTAACCCCGTACCTCACAAGGCGTCTTCAAGCCAAAACCACCGAGCAACTTGGCCCTCACAACTCACAAAACACTCGAGTACTCAACCTTACCAAACTCCTCAAGGGAAGCTTACACCAAAGTAATGCCATAACAAAAGAAACAACAAAGGAAGAGAGCAATCAAGTGGGTTTCCCCGAGCTAAAGATGCATGAATGAGATGTCATGAATGCAATTACCTCAATTGTCGATGCACCTTGATCTCCAACTTGAAGTCTTTGATTTCTTCGCCTTTGTTTGTTAGCCCTCAAACGGTCATAATCCTAAAACTTGTGCTCTGACGACCCGCAAGCATAGCATCTTTTCAACCGGATCCAACACCCATCGTACGTGTGATTAGTCCCACCACAATGTGTACACGGCGGAAATTCTCTCTCAGCTAAAGAAGCCTTCCGGGCTCTAAACTTCTTCTTCATGTTCTTCTTCTTGATCGATGCACCTTGATGAGCAGATTTCCCTTCAACTTGTATATTGGAGCATGATCCTAGCTCGAATAGTTGTTCCGGAGTATTTTCTTCATGCTCCTTCCTTGCCATCCGCCTATTCTCAACTCGTAAAGTCTTCTCAACGGCCTTATCCCACGTACTTGTGTCTTTCGCGACTAAGGCCTCTTTGAGTTCGCTTCGAAGGCCATCCATAAAGTACTTCGCCTTCAATGTATCATCATACGTAATGTGGGGAACATAAGCACCTAATCTCTCGAATTCCTCCAAGTATTCCATGATCGTCTTATCTCCTTGTTTGAGAGTGAGAAATTCTTCAAGTGTCCGTTGTTGTAGAATCGCCGGTATGTATCTCTTCCTAAATTCCCGGATAAATACCTCCCATGTCAATGCTTCTCTCGCCACTTCTAGTTGTTGAGCAACTCTTGACCACCATAGGTTCGCTTGTCCTTGAAGAAGTAATGTGACAAGGCAAACTTTGTTGTGCGATTCACACGGCCACACCCGGAATATGCCTTCTATTCCCGAGAGCCATTCTTCAGCTTCGATATTGTTACATCCTTGGAATTGTGAAGGGGTGAAAGTCCTAAACTCTCGGTACAAAGTTGTTATCGGATCCAGAGATTACTATATTAGTGTAGATGGCTCTTGATTTCAGATGGAAGGATCGGTGTGAAAGTTGTTCAAGGTCTTGTCAATATTGTGAAATCCTAAAAATTCACAGACTACAACACTAATATACATGCATGTTGATCAGTAAATGCATGTTCATATGCACAATGAACGCATATAATTACAAATAATTCACAAAATTCACAAAATATGAGAGTGAATGCAAACAAGGCACGTAATCCTAAGCCCAACTACCTAAACAGACTCGACACGACTCAAGAGCTCCGGTTTTGCAACCAAGAGCTCTGATACCACTTTAAGGATGTACCACTCCAGAGCACAAGGCACCACATCCCTCGCACCATAGCTCGACACGTGTAACAAAATAGGGACTCCGCACACGCGCCAAGCCAGGGCAAATGGCAGACAAACAAAATCTCCCCTAGCTAGGCGGTCTAGACTCTTAATCAGAGCGCGCAACAAAATCAAACTAAGTGTGGAAGCATACAGAATCACATAAGTACATACTCACATGCAATGGCCACGGGCCGGCATAAATTTAAACACACGTTCACAAGAAAACTTGGGTGCCACAGGCCTCTTTTAAATTCGAAAAGGCAAACGTAAATCATACATAAATGCACAAATACGAATCATAATCTTATACATGCTTCAGAATTACAGAATTAATATAAAATACGGAATGCGACAGACTCAACCTACACGACTCGACCAACTTGAAAGAAAACCGCCGTCTAGCCAAAACAAACACCTGCACCTGCAAACTCAAAGACGAAAAGGGGGGAAAAGAAACAACAAGGAGGGGTCAGTCCTAAAGACTGGTGAGTGGGCTAACCCACACGCACGTACATATAAATAAGAGCAAAGCATAACAAAAATCTATACAGATTTATGAACCGGGGCATAGTTTTTGCAAGCCAAAGTATTTTAAGTCCCGTGATAATATATATAGAAAAAGAGTTAGGTCGAAGGCTTAAATTCACAAATTTTAATAATTATGAATCCACGCCCGTTTCACAAACCAAGTTCAAACTCACACACACAACTCGGCGAGCACGAGCCTCAAACTCCCCTTACTCCGGTCATAAAGATAAAGCCAAAACTCACACTAAAACTGAATCACACTGACATACCTTCTTCTTCCAAACGATGGAAGGGTGGCGCCACCCTAACCATTTATTCAGACTGTCTGGGTAGTGAGTTTCGCAACACTCACTCCCCAAGGACTTCATGCCCCACTTGCCTCCCGATGTGTTTTGGGTTGATCCTTTCTGAGTTGGAGACCGTGCTAGGGATTACCCGACGGCCCGCTGCCGTACCGGGTCTCCTTTCGCACTAATCTCCTGGGCCCTGGACAAATCAAATTCAAACTGAATTTTCAAAAGCTCGCCATTTTTGAAATTTCAAACCCTTACACATACCAACTCTTTTCAAAACAAATAAACGAAAATAGCATAATATATACATAAAAAGGATTTTCAAATATCTCTTGACAAAAGGGCACAATCCCACAAAATACATATCCGACACACATATCTACGTACATATATATACATAAGTCGCATGTGGGCTCAAAATACATTTAGGGTTGTAGGTCATAATAACTAAAAGAACAAAACCTCACCTTGATGACCAAACCAAACGAAAGAATCGCCTCCTCTCGAACCAAATGAACCTAAGAGCAAAACAAAGAACAAAAGACGAACTTAGACTCCAAAGAACCAAATAGACGCTCAGCATATGCTTATTAATGCAAATGATGCCTAAGAGATGCAACCAAGTATGCACTTATGTCACAAGAATCCAACTTAAGTCATAATCAAGCACTAAATGCATATTTCACGTATTTCACGTTAAACAAGTTCACGAACTTCATACAAAGGACATATAAGATCATATAACAAGCTCACAGTGCATAAATCTCACGTAAGAATCAATGAAGTAACATTCAAAGCAAACAAACCAATTATGAAATCATTCAAATGCATACGAGAGCATATAAGGCACATTCGGTAACATATTGCACATAAGCGCATCAAATTCATATAATAACTTCATAACAAAGCGTATAACACATATGTATCATATAAGGAATATGGAATCACCATACAATGCATGCAAACAAAGTATAAAGTTGTAGCGCCCCCTAATACTACAACTCCCGCACTGCAATACCCTTAGTGGATGTGAGACCTAGCACTCGAGAAATACTATGGCGAACGGTCTAAATAATACTTAAGTAGGGCATAAGGTCAAATGCAGCGGAAGATAGAGAAATTCAAAATTTGAATCAAACCGCATGCTAGAAAGGTAAAGTATATTATAATAAGGGTTTAAAATTTTAATGTAACATAACTAAAGGGCAATTTATTGAAATATTTACACCATCAGGATTATATGCCCTAAATCTAATCCTGAGCTAATATGAGTAGGACACCTATAGCCTCAAGATACCTCTAGGTGTCGTTGTCCTCGCTCCCTGAAATCATGCAGTTAAACGGGCGAGGTGTTAGTCAAAGTGACTAAGTGAATATTATTAATATTTAAAGGGTATAAGTGGTTATATACGTATATATATGATCAAGAAATTCTTGATCTAAATAAATTCAAATTAGAATATAGCAAATAAGATACGGTTCATAAGTTTAAACAGGGGATAAGAGTATGTGAGAGTATTTTGAAATATGAACCGTTTAATAAAGAATTTGTAAGGCCCGCAAGTAAGGCCCTTTCACCCGAACTCTGTAAATATTTGTAAAAAAGTAACGGGCTGATCAATGCACCGATACTTTAATAAAACCAAGTATGATAATACTCTGATACTCCTGTGTCAATAGGGGATCAAACCCTAAAGACGGTATAATGTAATAAGTGGGAAGTACGTTCCCGGGAGGTGTCTCCCATAAGCTCTTGGGCATAGAGTAACTAACCTCCAGTTAAACCACGACCAAGATAGTAAGTGGCGGTCCGTATAATAACCACCCTCGGCCCGATACCTTCCGAGTGATTACTTCTATGGGGGGCCGTCGGGGCCCATAATAATAAGAATGTAAATATTTTACTTGCATAGTCGAGAATCAGTTCTTAATAAGAATTGGACTAAGTATATAATGTCCAGGTAAGATCCCGATTTTGACTTAAAGATATTTTCCTCATAAAGAGGTGTAATATAATGTAGTAATATGTATTAGTAGGAAATTCTACTAACAATAAGTTTGGAAATCATTTTATAAATATTTATACGTATAAACATGATTCCAGTTGAATCTATAATTTTGCTGTTTAGATTCAAAATTGCAAAAGCTGTTGTAATTTGAAAAATTGGATCTTGAATTTGTTGAAATTGCGAAGAACGAATCCAAAGGGATTGAGCACACCCGCACGCGTTCGCGTGCGAAATCGCACGCCTTGCGTGCTTGGGGCTGCTCATCGCAGCCCCACCCCGTATACTCGTGCGCGATCGCTGGGCGCGCCTGGGCGCCACGCGCAGAATCCCCACAAGGTTGCCTAGGCAGTACCGCATGTCGCCGCGCTGGCCTCAGCGCGCAAACGCGTACGGATGCCTTGGCTGCTCTCGGCAGCGTTCCGAACCATGGCCGCGAGGGCTGGGCGGGACTGCCTGAACGCGCGCGCCTTGTACACGTGCGGGCAGGGTCCCCGCGATCTGAGCGGTCGTCCCGAAACCCTAATTCATTTTAGTCTCGTTTTTCTTATTTTTCGTAAAACCCTAATTCTGAAAATTAGTTTTCGTTTTAAAATTTGGATTTTGAAATTAATATTATTTGTTAGAAATAATAA
>JBBMKE010320922.1:0-13481 GCA_037834125.1 Lippia alba | reverse complement strand
TGAAATAATTATTATTTACTTACTTAATTAATTAATTATTGTTTCTACTTTAAGATAAAATTATGTTAAAATTACTAATTATAAAAGATTACATATTACTTTAAGATAAATATTGAGAGATATATTATTAAATGCAATGATACATACACTGAAATTTTAATATTTTCTCATTAGAATTATTTATTTATAAAATAATTAATTTAATAAAATATATGATAAACAGTCTAATTCGAGTCTTTAACATATCGGATTTCCTAATTTTCATATTTGATCCATTTATTTAGGCTAACGAATATTTATAATAAAAATTGATCCATGGAATTCAGATTAAAATCGACAAAACTAAACAACAACCCATTATTAGCCGGGACTATGTGTATGGACTTGAACAGGGCCATACGATGTAATTGACCAAAACAAAGGATATAAGTTTAATTATCCTGAGTAAATGCCCACATAGGCCATAAGTACTAGTTATGGCTGGGCTTGGCTCTGCTTGCTGGTTGCACTGCATGAGCCACTAAATAAGCGAAAAATACTTGGACCACCGTCAAAGTTATGGAACATGAGGAGGACGCCCGATACGCTAGAAAAAGCGTCACTGCATATAAAACTGCGAGGGGGTAGAAAAGGTTTGGAACCCTAATTGCCAATTTCAAGTCGGATTTCCAAAACGTTAATGAGGTCTACCTGAGCCCAACGCGCGAAATTTACGTCTTCATTAGCCAAATGAAGTTTGAAAAACGCCTTTTTACACTAAAATATACATCATTCCCATAACAATATTTTTTTTTAATACTAAATAATTGAAAGCTCAATAACATATGGTCGCTTTGGCCGAGTGGTTAAGGCGTGTGCCTGCTAAGTACATGGGGTTTCCCCGCGAGAGTTCGAATCTCTCAGGCGACGTTTGTTTTTTTGTCTATTTTGGCAGCTGACTAAATAAATTTGTGTATTCATTTTTGGTATAGTTAAATAGTTATATTTATATAGGAAAAAAAAAAAGAAAAAGAACATGATCTCTAGATGCGATTTAATGCATGAAAATTACATTTGATTTTAATACATAATCCAAAATGGGATACAAATACATTAAGCTTCAGAAAGGATATTTATGGTTTTTAAGAAATAAAAGTGGTTTTTCTCATTTATATATCATTAGTATTGTTCATTATATATGTAAATGTCGATCTTCATACATTTGGGAAGTGGATCTTTTGTGATCTTCATCATTGAATATGTCTTTTCATCGTTAAATCTTTATATTTTTTGAAACTAATTTATCTAAAATTTTCTTTTGAAACAACTTTTGATCATCTGCAACTCTATGAATCTAGAAATACTCTGGGCGTTGTAGCTGGCATAATATCTTTACAGCAGCGATTTGGAGTATATGGAAGGCGGCGAAATGCTTAGGAATATCGGAGCAAAAAGGAGTTAGCACATGTAACAGTGAGGAATACTATTATGTTGGCGACGGATATTGAACAAACGGAAAAGCATAAGACGACGGCCAAGGTAAGAAAGCCAGGGATGGGGTGGAAAAAACCACTGTTTGGATGGGTGAAGTTAAACCCGGATAGAAGAATCTTTGCTCAGAGCACATCGGTGGTAGCCGAGGGATGAATTAGAGATGAGAATGGGAACCAGGTTTGTAGGTTTTCCATGAAGCTGGGAGATATTTCCATAACCCTGGCAGAACTTCTGGGGCTTCGATAGGGTTTGAGGATCGCTCGGGAACAACTCTTTAACAGGATTATGGTCGAGTGCGATTATGAAATTGTGACAAAGCTTATCGAGGATGGTAACGCTGCTTGACATCCGTATGGTGCCATTGTTGAGGACTGCCCAAAACTACCTCAACCAACCATGGGATGTCTCACTCCAGCATGTTTATAGATCTCGCAATATGCCCTCGCAAAGCTGGGGCATGATTTGACAGCTATTCTTGCTTGTCACAAAAAATAAAATAAAATAAAATAAACAACAATCAAGAATTGGAAAGGAAAGTTAATTTGATTGAAAACTTGCACAATGAAGCTGACGGCATGTCGGCATAAATGAAATGCAACATTTTATATAAATTAGAGATTGATTTTGAAACTAATAAAGGCATCCATATGAGTGGAGTAACATTAGTTGGCCAGAATGGGTCAAGATATGGAGGAGTAGTTTCGGGTGATGGATAGCCAGCGTGAAGAGCTCGTGTTTTGAGTGTGTTCGTTGCAACTTCTTAGCTTGTTTCGGTTGCTACAAAAAAAAAAATAATAATAAATTCTTGAATGTAATTGTTATGAAAAAGATCATTGAGATAGCTTAAACATAAATAAGGAGTAATTACTGCAAAGTGGTGTAATTCACTAGTTTGGTGCTATGCTAATTTAATAAGAGGTTTCAAGTTTAAGTCCTTAAAAATCCAACTACAATTAATAAAAAGAATTTTACACCTAATTGGTTTGAAGTAAGCAAGACCTTTTTTTTACTTGATTTACAAGCTCCTCTTGTACTACTTACCCCAAGATCTTATGCACACTCCACTCATTATTTGCTAGACGAGCATTGGAGGCTTCCCCCTCTCTTTTTCGCTTAAACTTTCCCGATTTAATTAATTAATAATAGATGTAATAAATTGCTATTCTGACGAATTTTTTAGATCATCAAATATTAAAATTAATTTTAACAAATTAACGTTAGAATTATGTCAATTTTGATGACAAAATTTAATCAACAGTCTCTCTTCAAATACTACATAATATCGACAGGACAGTAACAAGAACAATCGTATCGATCCATGCTTCAACAATTGTAGAAACAAGAACAAATATATGTCCCAAATGATCCGCCAGAAGTGCAAGATCCAAATCCTTTGTAAGATTTGAAGCACTTCTTTCTGCAACTCGAGAGTTCACACCCTTTCTTGGCCAACACTTTTCTGCATCTCTTGTGGGCATCCACTTCAACAAAACCAATCGCTAGTGCAACTGCGAAGACATAAATTGAGATAGAGAAATCTTTTAATAATTAATTTCATGTAATATAACATTTTTGTGCGATGTGTGATTCAAACCATGTATTTAGCAGTAATTTCCTGGGTTAATGTAAAATTGGGACATAACTGCCTATGAGTAAGACATTTCAAATGATAATTCGAGAAGTTTAATTATATGGTCATGGTACTCTTATTTTTTGATTTTGGAACCAACATACAGCCATTCTTTCCAGTGGAATACTGCATATTTCAGTCACGAGAGAGACAAAAATAACTTCATTCGCTTATAATTAAGTGTCGAGCTGGTATACAAAAATAAGCAAATTTAGCGTATGAACATAACTAGTACATATTGGATTGAGAAAATTGTAATTTTTGGTACCAGCTCACTTTAATTTGCAATTTTGATATAAATTTTTTTTCGGTGAAAATCTAGTCCATAACTCTAAAAATTAGTAATTTCATGTACTATTTGACCCAAATAGATATGATCCGCAGGAAAATCTACCGGAAGCTAGCAAAACCTTATTCATGGCAAATTTACCAATGGACATGTGGAGATTCTGATGAGTTTTTTAGTGGGCTATATATCTATTTGCGTCAAATAGTGCACGAAATTACGGAACTTTTAGAGGTATAAACTTGTTTTTTTTATCAAAAAATTTTTTGTACCAAATTACAAATTTAGTTGAATTACTATTAAAAAAAATGCAATTTCCTAGTATGGGATTCAAACAAGAAACTTGACATTTCATGAGGATTGGTCCCAAAATTGCTACCAGTCGAGATATAGTGACTGCAATGCAACACCTAAGATTATTATTGTAAAAAAAGTCAATTATAGGTCAGTTAACGTTTCAATTTTGCAATTTTTCCTCAGAAGTAACATATTTAACATTTTTACGGGAAAATATCTGACTTTGTGCAAACGTACACTACGTGAAATTCTCCCCGTACAAAGAATTAAAAACTTAATACCTGAGAGAATAAGAAAAAGAACCCAAAAATACTTGGCCATCTGCTTAGAAAACAGTGTTAACTTTTGAAAATTTTTTTCTTCTCTTGTCTCATTTCATATATTCGACTGGGATGTGTAAGATATTTATATAGACTGCTCATAACCGAGAATCTTTAATTCTTTATTATCTAACTAAATAGTGAGTTTTAAATCTTCAAACTCATAACCTAGGATTCAACTTCGTAACTCTGCACTAATTCTCATTTATTTAGTTTTAATTTCTTAAGTTACGTTACACCGTATGTTCTAACTTCTAATACTATTAATAAGATCCTAGGGGTATAGTTAGAACCGTAGTACACAGGTATCCTACATTTCACTACACCAAAATCACTACTTTCATGTATTATATTCTGTGCAATACGATAAGGTTTGTTTCACAGTTTCTTTGTAAGGGATAATTAAACTCAACTACCATCAGGTTTGGCCTAATTACAATTAATTTCTTATTCTTTGCATATTTATAATGTAGTCCCTAAATTTTACATTACGTTTGAGGTACCTAATGTCCATTAGGACCCGTTTAAATTAGTCAGTTATTCTTCGCAAATTTTAAAAACTACAAAGATCATTTTGTTATTAAAAAGAAACTTTAGGGATGTATTTGTAATAAATTCAGAGGCAATTTGGGAAAGAGACAACTGACCAACCTAACGGAATCCTAATGGACGTCAAAGACCTCAAACGGAATGCAAAATTTAGGAACTACATTGTAAATATGCTAAGAATAGGGATTGGATTGTAATTAGGCCAAACCTGAGGGTAGTTGAGTGTAATTTTTCCTTCTTTGTAATCGTCCTCACAATATAGGAGATGCCGTTTTGGCCTTTTGGATTTTGTCTTGAGTGGTGATAAACCGACAATAACCTCACAAAAGGGAGACCATCACAAATTTAGAACAACATCAAATGACGCGTCTCCTACAGGCCAACCGTTCTATACTTATACTTTTAAATATTACTAGCAAAATCAACGTGCGTTGCACGTTTATCAATTAGTTTTAAATAAAGGGAAAATTATATTCAATTACCCTCAGTTTAGGCCTAATTACAATCTGGTTCGTATTATTTTGGATATAATACAATATAGTCCCTACATTTCTTATTTTCATAAAATCCATTAACGAAATTTGTAAAAGTACACTTATGTTTCGGATGCTTTTATGAGTGTTACATTTAATATATGACCGAAAATGCAAAATCATCCCTAAAAGTTTACGAAAATTAGGCCTAATTACAAATATTAACAAAAGTTAGGGACTAAAATGCAATTTCTAAACAATCATGGACTAAGTTGTAATTAGGCCTAAATACACAGTAGTTGGATGTAATTTTTTCTTAAATAAAATTTATTATTATATATACTTGTTTAATAAATTTAAATATTAATAGTGTCTAACATAACTAAATAAACATAATATAATTTTTTATCAATCACTTTGATTTTGAAAAGTTACACATATAAAATAATTTGTACAAAATATTTATTTTAAAATATAAAGAATAATAATATCTAATAAACCGCAAACTACATAAATAACATATGCTACGAATACTTGAAGTCATCATGCTAAATAAATCAATTAAAGTGAAACGCATAGTTATAGTACATGTAGATGCTACACAAGTCTTAATTTAAATATTTCATGTTATAATGCAAATTATATTAATTAAAATAAAAAACAAAGTTATGATGCATGTAGATGCAATATGAAGTGTTTTTTTACTCTTGACTTATTCCTTTTGATTTTTCTTAATTCATTTACTGATGGTGAAATAAGTTCTAATACTACTATCTCTGATTTAAGATACTCTACGTACTATCTCCCAATTAGATTGACTCATAATGATAGTGTATTTCAACCACAAATAAGTAAATTCAACTGTCTTTTAGTTGGCTACATACTCTGATATCTGTTGTTAATACTTCTTGACAAATCGTGTTAATTAATGCATTTTCAATGTGCGGTAATGTGTAGTTAATATAAAATACTAAATGACAAATAATCATATAACATGTTTATGTATGTCATACATGCAAACAAACTCATGACCAACAGTTTGGTTAACATGTTTCTTTTATCGAATATTTTCCATATAAATAACTTCTAGCTTTTTAAAATTATTTGTAGTTGATCTGTATCATTGGTCGTAAAAGTGAAGCAATTTTGGTGCTTATTTTTCTTATGTAGTTCTACCTCTTTATTCAGAGACTTAAAAGTTATTTTTTTTCGGGAATGCATCATGTTCTTCTTACGTATAATTTCTTCATTTGAATTGTAATGGTCCGCTCATCCGACCATACATGTATGATGTCACAAGGGAGTTTAATTGCACAATTATATAATTTAATTGTATCATTATTTGAATTAATTGAGTTAATTATTTATAATTGTGTGACTAATTCTCGAACTATACGAATTTTCAAGATTTGTGATGAATTATATTGTAGCTACACAACCGATGTGAAATGACATGCTTTACGTGTTTAAATATCTTTAATTGCAACTTGTTTAAAGCATTAGGATTAAATCAAAAAAGAACTTTAGACTAATTTGCCTTTTTTTAAAAGTTTAGGGGCTTAAATATAATCAGATCATTTTTGGTCATTTATAGAGATAAAATTTTCAGTTTCAATTTTGTCTTTGGACTCGAACATCAAACCAAACTAGATGTCTGCGATCTTGTATGTTTTCAAGTCTACTTGTTTTATTACTATTTTAAATTCAGTAAGCAAGGACTGGTTATTACACAAAGTTGATAGGAAATTAAAATATCTTCTTTTCTTTCCTAGTCGTCCTTGACCGATCACTATATCTCTCATACCTATTCTCACTTTTCCCCTCTCCTTCTCTCTCCCTCCCTCCCTTTATATATCTATCTATCTCAACAACAAAGGCAAATTTCAAGGTTTTCCGAGTTCAAAATATATTCTTCTCCTTCTTCTCATCTTTATTTTGAGGTTCTTTTCATGGGGTTTGAATGTGTATATATGATTTATGAGTATATGACTTTCCATGTCTAAGGTTTTTCGAAAATAGTATTTAGGTTAGAATAAATGGTATTAGATGCCCATTATATATTCAATATGAAGCTTATTGCATGGATTTTAGGTCTGAGGAGTTGGGTGGTTGGAGTTTTTAACACCTCTATTGATGGAGGTTAAAACTTTTGTGGTTTTTGTGTGTTAAGCATGTTTTGTTGTGCCCAATCTGGCATATGAGTGTTGTATGATCATTTGCAAGCTTTTAGATATATTGTTGTTGCGTTTGGAGTGGTGGCATAGCTATTCTGTGATCATCTTCTTTGAAGCTCCTATTTTCTAACGCTTCTAAAATATCGCACGACACAATGAGATTTTGAATTATTTTGGCACATGATTGTGGGACATAGGGGGAGACATTCTGTTCTGGCCCCACGGCTAGGAACTTTTGAACTAATTTGGAGAGACTTTCTCGTGGGATGTCGTTTTAACTTTAACCTCATTTTTGTGCTTGCTTCCCATATGTTGCTAATGTGTCATACTACATTTGTATGTATGTGAATGATCTTTTATGCTACTGAGTGATTTCAATTCCATATTAAAGGTACTCGAATGTTCTTATATGTTATAATCGTACTCTTATGAACATCGTAAATTTTGATCATTGCACATATACATGCATTCAAGATATTCATAAGAATCGTCGTGTGCTTTTTGGTACATATTTGAGCCCAAGTCATATGTCTTATTTTCAGTTTGTACAGAGGTATTCCAAAATTTTAAGTCTTTTTGTATTTCATTTTTATACTTGCCTCTATCTATTAAATTTATTTTTTCGTATATTTTCTCTTTAATCTATCTTTAGTTGTACAATGGAGTGAAACATAGAAAGGGGACATTCTATTTGGCCCCCATGGCCAAGAAACTTTTAAATTAATTTGTTTCTAGGCATTGAGATTTTACTGGGGGACTCTTTATTAACGTCTTGCGGCCTTAGGACGTTGCTTATATTTTTCTTCCTAAGTTGTGGTTCTGTTTTACTTCATGCATCATTTTAACTTTAATCTCGTTTTTATCCTTACTTCTTATAGGTTCCTAATGTGTCAAATTATGTTTGTATGTATGTGAATGATTTTGTATGCTTCTGTGTGATTTCAATTTCACATTAAAGGTGCTCGTATATTCTTATATGTCATAATCATGCATCATACTCTGACGAATTATCGTAATTTACGATCATTGCACGCATACATGTATTTTTTTTACGCATAGATGCACTCAAGGTATTCATAATACAATAAAAAGTGGCTTTTACTACAAAATCTTTTACTACGACATTTGAGACGTAGTAAAAGGTACTTTTTAACTACACAAAAATCACCGTATTGAATACTTACTTAGTAAGACGAACATTTACTACGATATGTACAATGTAGTAAATAATTGACTAAAACTACGTAGTTTTAAGACTTTCGCTATTAACTTTTTATTAAAATTAAATTTATTATTCAAAATTACAAAGTCATTAAAAAGTTGTCTCCTAAAGTTTTGGCTCCAATATTACAGTTCCTTCGTTTTTTACCTTTTCTAATTAGAAGTCATTTCCAAATTCCAAGACAAAATCTCATTTCAACAAGGGTTTTTCATTTCTAAAAATCTAATTTCATTGAGAACGAGAGAGAAGGGTTTCCAGCGACTCTGTTCGTCTGAATCGACTTGTTCTCCGGGGCTCCTCCGAGATCAAAAGCTTCAGAATTTTCAACATTTCCAAGACAACATCTTCTTAAATGTTATTTCAAGAATGGTGGATTGACGGCGAGAGAGAAGGGTTTCCTGACATCGGTGACTTGGGTCTTTCAACGCGACTCCTTCTCCGGCGCTCCTTTGAGAACGGCAGCTTTGTATCTTCTAATACCTCATGTTTCTCTCAAAAAATCTTGATTACGGTGATACCGAGCAAACCCCACTCACGTAGCTTGCCACTTTCTCCTTTGGTTTCTCATGGGTGGCTTGCGATTGATTCATCCGACAAGATTTGGGCATCTAAGGTTCTTTCTTTTGCCCCGTGGTTTAATTGCTCATGTTTCTTATGCTCTCATTGTTGTTTGGCTTTCTTGTCCTGTATTTGAGCATTTTCAGCAGATATTAGGTCCAAAAAAAATTGAACATTTACCAAATTTTTTTGAACTTTCGATTTGCTTGCAACTTGTAGTATAGCTAAATCAAATTTCTTTGTCCTGGTATGCAGAAAACATGATAGAACATCAATTTATAGAGAAGTTTTCATTCTTCAATATAGCCATTTCGTTGTGTAGGAAATGGAATCAAATGTAGAAATAAGCATTAATTTAAGGAAAAATGACAAGACATTTAGTTAGTGATTTTTGGTTTACCAAGAAGAGGAACGAGGAATGTTCTCATAACTCAACCGAAACAAAAATGTAATTTTGTCGAGGCTGGATTCTGAATGAATCTAAGATTGATTATAAAAAAATCATTGAAATTCGATTCAATAGGTATAGGAAATCAAGTTTAAACATTTTTGGAAATATAGATCAAGTGTTAAGTCATAGGAGAATCAATGACACTTAGAATCAGAAATTTAGATATCAAGAAGGAGAGTATTGGCCGGTAAGGATGAATTTGCAATTAACTGATGCATTCTTGGAAGCTGTTTGCGATAGTAAGATTTCTTTTAGCACCCTAGAGCTTTTCAGTCATTGTTATAAGGTTGACTTTGTTCTTTTCTGTCTTTATTATGTTATTGAATTGTTTCTTAAGCTTACTTTGGAGATAGGTAGATGTCTATATAGAGTAACAAGCTTACTAGTTTCTTATATTGTTTTAAGAGGAAAATTATCATTGTTGGGTATATTAAGGAAATCCCATCTCAATATATAGACAGTAGGATGATTAAGATATTGTTTCCTAAGCTATCTTGGAGATAGGTAGATGTCTATATAGAGCAACAAGCTTACTAGTTTCTTATATTGTTGTAAGAGAAAAATTATCATTGTTGGGTATATTAAGGAAACCCCATCTCAATATATAGACATTAGGATGATTAAGATATTTAAGCTGAAAACATATACTAGCTAATGACAGAAACTTAAGTCTAGTTAATAAATCTTGTATCCTAGTGAAAATTGGTATATGATGATTAAGACTTCCATTTTGACCATAATACCTCCTAGCTGAAAGGAACAATTTTTAAGTCCTCTATTTCTCAATTTTTGAATTTTGTCTGACCATTTGGTTGTTGCTGTTGTCAGCAACAACAATTTCTTCAAGTATGATGTTTGATAAAATGCTTGCTATTCTCTTATTTAATTTAATAATTTCATGAAAGCAAAAAGTTGATGGCCTGTTGTACATATATAACAAACATCTTCAAAAATGATTTAAGAGATGAGACAAAGAAGTGGATTCAAAATTTTGTAGAAACAACATCAGAGCAAGTGAATCTCTTTAGCTAATAAGTAATACATGAACTGCCTAAATGTTATGACTCTCCTGAAAGGCTTTAAGCATTTGGATATTGAAAATCTTTGATTGTGCTCTACTATATCTTTGTATCTCTTTGCATGTTTGTTTTCTGAACTTTACGTGATTGTGTATTATGATAAATGCTTGAAACATGAGTGGCATCTGTGTAGCACATGTGCTTTTTTTTTCTTGGTTATTGGTTATTGTGCTTCCATTATTCACTAAAATATCGTGCCAAAGAAGGAATTATTTGCTCTATAACATATATTTGTGAGTTAGTTTCTCACTTGAATTTGAGCCAGTGGTCCTGTATAAATTTACTTGGATTGAAACAGAGTAAGCCAAGAGTTGAATTCTAGATGATACCAATTCATGAGGTGGTTAAGCTGAACTAGATAGACTTTGGTAGGTGATTTTTTGGTATCGAGTTAAACTCGTGTAAGCCTGGTATCGAGTTTGACTCTTTTTTGTTATTTTTGGTGTAATTAATACGGTCGAATTTGAGGGAGTCTATTGAGGTTTTAAAATAACTTGGAAATTCCTTATTTAACCCGCAATATATGCTCTCAAACAAATTAGCAAAATTTTAAAGACCTTCGCTTATAAGCTCACATAAACAAGATTTATTTATTTATCCTATCAGCTTCAGTTGTTCTTTGCTTTTATTCACTTAATTGTACTTGTAAAATTATGCAAAGCATCACAATTATATTATTAACTATATTATTCATCATTCAATATTTAAATAAGAAAGTTCATTACTTTAAAGAAAGAACAAGTTAGATACCAAGGATAAATTACACCACCATATATTAATAAAGTTGTCAATTCTTTTATTTTTCCTTTTATTTTTCTAGAATATTCATATATGTTATTATGAATTTTTAAATCAGCTGAAATATATTTGCAGATACTATTCATATGGAGCTTTCATGGATTTTGCATTTCAAGATCTTCTCATCTTAATTGTTGTAACGTCTCTGTCCCCTCTAATACAATTTTCACGTAATATTATTTGGTAATATACTTTGAATAACATGTTATTTTAAGTTGTGGTTTATATAAAGTTATGCCAAATTATGATTGCGGTGGTGGGGAACTTTTTATTTCAAACATTTTAGTCGATCCGAGGTTTTAAGTTGTAGAGAATTTTGACCGGCGAATGTATATAATTTATCCACTTTCATATTTTAAATAAATGTTGAATTTTTATATTTTAGATGTCACTTGGATGATAGTAATTGTTTTCATGTGTTTCTTGTTATAAGTTAGTGCGGTGTAGAAAAAGCTTGATTGGTTGTGCTAATACGAAATTCTGACTTGGAGTGGCAAAGTTCTATTTTGCTATGATTGAAGAAACTGTTTGAATCTTTAGGTATAAGTTCTCATTTTGGTATGATTGAAGAAATGGGTTGAACCTCTAGATGTTTTATGTTGTTTGTCAAACAAAATTGTTAAACACTATGGCATGTATGGATTAATGTTGATATAAGAATATATATTTGATGTATGGATTAATGTTGCTATAAAAATATATATTTGATATTTGTTTATTATGTATTAAGTTTTATTAAGATGTGAATTAATATTGTTTAACTGTACCTGAACAATGAAAAATATATTTATTAAACATGGAAAAATATACTTTTGCCACGAGAAAGTGGCGTAGTAGAAGATTATAGAATTAGCTTTAATCATCATCAGTATTTGCTACGATGTCTTAGCTGTAACGAATAGATTACCTAGTTAAGCTAGAATATTTTGAGGATTTTTTGTAGCTATTACTCCTAGGATAGCTACCCCTAGGATAGACGTAGCAAAAGAGAGGAAATTTTGTATTTATTTACCACGAAAATGTACCGTAGAAAATACTATTTGCTACGGCATTTTAACATAGTAAAATATTTGTTGCAGCCGTATCAACTACGCTCCAAAATTAGTAGCAAACCCGTAGCAAAAAGGTTATTGCTACGAATTTTATCCTCTTACTACACATTTTGGGCCGTAGTAAAAAGCAATTTTTGTTGTAGTATCACCGTGCGCCTTTTGATTTATATCTGAGTCTAAATAATATTTCTTGTGTTCGATTTTTACAAAAACTTTCAACAATTCTATCTGTCTTTTTGTATTTCATTTTATACTCATCTCTATCTATTAATTTTTTTAAAACTCTTTAATATATAATTTAATATATTTTTCCTTTATCTTTAGTTGCAATTAAGTTATATCATTTTTTTCTATCAATAAGTAATAACAAATTTTAATTGTAAAACTGTACATTTATGTAGAACTTGATAAATATTTTTCTTATATTATTAATTTTATTTTTAAATGTATCTTATAATATAACTTATAGTTAATATATTAATTCTAGAAAGAATCACTATTACGATATTTTATATGTTTTCTATAAATGTGAAGAATTTTAATTCTAACTTATTAAGAAATTTTATTTTTTTAAAATAAATATTTTTCAAATATTTGAATGTAATAATAATAGGGATCTTCCTTGTAATCTCCCCATTGGAACTTTGCATCCCTTTTCCACTCCCCATTTTTTAGACTCTCCCTACTAACTCCCCAAGTGAAAGTTTCAATCTTTATTCACTCCCTAATAGTCTAAATTGACTGATTTACCCTCCATTTAATATTACCAAGCATTATATTATTATTATTATTATTATTATTATTATTATTATTATATTTATTCCTTTTTTTTGAAGACATTATATCCAAATTGAAGACGACTTCAAGAACAAGGGTTTTCTGAACATGAAGGGTTTTCTGAACATGAAGACGAACTTCAAGAACAGCCCCAATCAACTCGCCGGCGCCAAATTGAAGACGATTCCGGTGAAATTCGCTGACGGAAAAGACGAAGCCTCCTTCCAAAACTGGGCCAAAACAAGTGCAGATCAAAGCTTCAAATAAAGTTACCTCCTTCCAATTAAAGTATAATTGATCATTTAATTTCAACTTCAATTTGCTGGAATATGTCCGAATCGG
>JBBMKE010320706.1:0-13483 GCA_037834125.1 Lippia alba | reverse complement strand
ACGTACACTCACCACACCCAATCCACAAAGAACACGTGCTGCACTCAAAACAAAATAACAAACTAATGTTCTCAGCCGCAAAACGACGACGTTTAGGAAAAAGCGTAAATAACTTGACTAAAAGAAACGTAATAAGCCATGCATAAAACGCAATTCCTTCTTCTTTGAGGCTGGTATGTTGCAGCTGTGTGGACCATCAATCCCATTCATAACATTACCCCCTCCTACTCTCACAGCTTGTCCCCAAGCTTCAACTTCAGGGAATTGTTGCACAATGGTATAGAAGTCCTCCCATGTGGCTTCAGAAACCAGTAGATGGGCCCACTGGATTAGAAGTTGGACAACAGCAGCATTATTTCTTTTAACCATTCTTTTATCCAAAACTACAACTGGTTTAAGCAGAACCTGAGTCTCATAATCAAATTCTGGAAGTGAATTACTGACCTTATCATGCCGCCCCACATGTAATTTCAGCATAGATATATGGAAAACCGGATGCAACTTGGCTCCAACAGGTAGTTGCAATCTATAGGCCATAGGCCCAACTCTCTCAAGGATAGTGCATGGTCCAGCAAATTTTGGACTGAGTTTACAAAGTTTACTGTTCCTCACAGACAAGTGTCTATATGGCTTTAATTTCAAGTAAACTTGATCGCCAACATTAAATTCTTTATCTTTCCTCTGTTTGTCAGCCATTACTTTCATTCTCTCTTGAGCTAACTGGAGTTGGTTCTTCAAATACTGCTGCATTTTGTCCCTTTCCACTAATAACTCCTCAACTCCCACAGAGATGAATGGTTGAGAGCCTTGAAGATTAAAGAAGCTGGGTTTGTACCCATAAAGAGCTTCAAATGGAGTGATCCTCAAAGCAGTATGGTAGTTAGTATTGTACCATAACTCAGCTAGAGGCAGCCATTTTTCCCATTGCTTAGGATGATTTCCACACATACACCTTAGGAAATTCTCTAAGCATTGATTTACTCTTTGAGTCTGCCCATCAGATTGAGGGTGATAAGCAGTACTCATGCATTGTTCAATTCCAATTACCTTCAACATCTCCTGCCAAAGATGACTAGTAAAGACTTTATCCCTGTCAGATACAATACTACTAGGGAGTCCATGCAATTTATAAATTTCATGTAACAATATTCCAGCAAGTTGAGAGGCAGTGAATGGATGACTCAAAGCAATGAAATGAGCATACTTAGTAAACCTGTCAACTATCACCCATATGACGTCTTTACCATTGGATTTAGGCAGTTGCTCTATGAAATCCATAGAGATGTGTTGCCATGCTTGAGTTGGCACTGGTAGAGGTTGAAGTAGTCCAGCCAATCTCTCAGTTGAATGCTTGCTTTGCTGACAAATTTGGCATTCCTTAACTAAAGTTTCCACCTCTTTAGCCATCCCTGGCCATAAGAAAATACTCTTGATCCTCTGATAGGTTCCCTGAATACCTGAATGACCCCCCACACTTGAAGAATGCATGCTGTTTAGTATCTGATTTCTGAGATTGGACCCATTCCCAATGTACAATTTCCCTTTATACCTCAAGAGCCCTTTCTTATATTCAAAATGGGGCAGGTTATAAGGATACATCAGAAGTTCAGTGATTGCTTCTTGAGCTTGAAGATCTCCCACATAACTCAACTCCATTTCTTCCATCCATTTAGGTTGAATGGTAGTTAAAGCACTGCAACTCCCCTCTTCTTTCCTAGATAGAGCATCAGCCACCCTATTAACATGCCCCTTCTTATACTCAATGGTATAATCAAATCCTAACAATTTGGTCAAATACTTGTGCTGCAATGGTGTTGAAATTCTTTGCTCAGTCAAGTATTTCAGACTATATTAGTCTGTTTTGATGATAAATGCATTGTGTAGAAGATAACTCCTCCACTTCTCTACTGCTTGAATCACTGCCATGAGTTCCTTTTCATAAACTGACAATCCCAAGGATTTTGGGGCCAAAGCTTTGCTCATATAAGCTATGGGATGCCTATCCTGCATAAGCACAGCTCCAATTCCATTATAACATGCATGTGTTTCTACTATGAATGGTTTGGAGAAGTCTGGACGTGCCAACACTGGAGAAGAGATCATGGCTTCCTTCAACTCACCAAAAGCTCTCTCAGCCTCCCTATCCCACTTAAACTGCCCTTTCTTGGTTAAATTTGTGAGGGGTTTAGCAATTACCCCATAATTCCTCACAAATTTTCTGTAATAACCGGTCAATCCTAGAAAACCCCTCAAAGCTTTAACTATTTTGGGTTGAGGCCAGTCCTTCATAGCTTGAATCTTCTTGGGATCAGCTGAAACCCCACCATTCTTGATAATATGCCCCAAATATTCCACTTGACTCATCCCAAATGAACACTTTGATGCTTTAGCATAAAGCTGCTGCTCCAACAGAATCTTAAAAACTATTTCCAAGTGTTGTATGTGATCCTGCAAGCTTTCACTGTAAATTAAGATGTCATCGAAGAACACCAATACAAATCTCCTCAAGTATTCCTTAAAAACAGTATTCATTAATGACTGAAAGGTGGCAGAAGCATTGGTCAATCCAAATGGCATCACTTTGAATTCATACAATCCAATTGAAGTAACAAATGCAGTTTTATAGATGTCTGCTTTATTAACTCTGATTTGATGGTATCCTGACCTCAGGTCAATCTTGGAAAAGATTACAGCAGAACCAAGCTCATCCAGTAGTTCATCAACTAATGGGATTAGGTAGCTATCTTTGACAGTTATAGCATTTAACCTCCTATAATCAACACAAAACCTCCAGCTGCCGTCTTTTTTCTTGACTAATAAAACAGGAGATGAGAATGGACTAGAACTGGGTTGAATGATACCCTTACTCAACATATCTTGTACTAGCTTATCAATCTCACACCTCTGTAAGTGGGAATACCTATATGGAGCCTGTTTTATGTTGTCAGTGCCTGGTTTAAGTGGAATCTGATGGTCTTGATCTCTCAATGGAGGTAAGTGCTCAGGTTCTTTGAAGATATCAGCATATGTTGTCATCAGAGATTTAATTTCTTCTGGTGCTTCAACTTCTTTTTCCTGTTCCACAGCTGAAACCATGCACAAACAACTCATAGATGAGGTTCCACCCTTTTTAAACCACTTCTGCAATTTTTTTCCAGTGACAGCTCTTAGTGATGCTGAAATTTGACCTCCCTGTAGAACAATTAACTTATTCCCTCTGATAAACCTCAAAGTTTGTTTATTAAAGTTTAAAGTTATATCTCCATTCTCTCCCAGTTTCCTCAATGAATCAACACCAACCACCATATCACAACCGCCCATCCTCAACAACCTCACATCAACTTGAAAATGATATCCACACATCTCCTATTTAAAATTACTGCACTTTGCTTCACAATAGAGTTTAGCACCATTTGCTACTGTGACGACCAAATAATTTGTATATTCAATCTCATATCCAGCCCTTTTTGCAATTTCAGGGTCAAGGAATGTGTGTGTGCTTCCAGAATCAATCAACTCAGTCATAGTGTTATTCTTCACTTTTCCTTGAATTTTGATGACATCAGGGGCTCTTTGTCCTGTGGCAGCATTCACAGAAATCTGCATATCTGTGTCAATAGGTTCCTCTAAGCTGATCACCTTCTCTTCTTCATTGTCTTCTGTTTCTTTCTCTTCACAGATAATCACAAAGAGGTTCTGACATCTGTGCCCCACTCTAAATGGCTCATCACAATTAAAGCAGAGTCCCTTTCTCCTCCTTGCATCCATCTCCTCAGAGGTTAACCTTTTGATGGGAAACCTCTCACTAACTACATTCCCTGATTTCTTGACCACTGTATCTTCACTTCCAGATCTAGAAACCCAATTTTTTTGCACTGGTTTGGTACCTTTGTTCATGGTTTCCACATACTCTTGCTGCTTGAGAGCTAACAACATGGCCTGACTCAAATCTGTGGGGTTGAGCATTTCCACCATTTGGGATATCTCATCTTTTAAACCACTGAGATAACTCTTGACAATATAACCCTCTGAGAATGTGATTGGTCTGTTCTCAACAATCATAAAAGCTTTCAGTTCCTCAAATTTCTTGTTGTAAGCTTCCACAGTCTTATCTTGTCTTAACTTGTTAAATTGCCTCACAAGATTCTTCTCTTTCTGATTTGAAAATTTTGCCAGCACTTTCCCAGTAAACATGTCCCAACCCATACTCTCATGCCCATCAATATAATCAATATACCAGTTATCAGCATCTCCTTCCATAAATGAAGCAGCTAGCACAATTTTCTCATAATCACTCATAGGATTAAAAGTGAAGTATCTATTGCACTTTCTCAGCCACTATCTAGGTTCTAAACCATTAAATCTAGGGATATTCAGCTTGTTTTTGAGGTTAGCAGTATTAATTACCTCGCTTGGCTTTGCAGCAGGGGTTGGAAGGATTCCTGTATCTCCATATTGTCTCGCATTGGAAGATGTCGGATCTGGTGAGCTGTGAATCTCCTTTTCGCTGTTTAACGCCTGCAATAACCTGGTAATCTCATCCAACCTTAAGTTAGTAGCTTCCTGCCCTTCCTTAAGCTCCTTAACTGCAACTTCAAGGTCCTCAATACGATTGGTGTTGTTCTTAGCCATCTGAACCCACGATTTCCTCCACACTGAGGCTGACACTGAGTCCACTGTTATATCCACCTTAATCTGTATTCAAACATGCAAACAAAAGCTCAATAACACAGAAAATGGGGAATACTTGGAGAAGAAGATATAGATGGTTTGAGAAGAAGAGAGAGAGAATTTGATAGAAAGGAATAAAATCTCATTAGTCTGATCCCAATAACAGCAATTCAGCTACAAATAGGTGTGGTCCTGCATGCACAGGCAACGTACACTCACCACACCCAATCCACAAAGAACACGTGCTGCACTCAAAACAAAATAACAAACTAATGTTCTCAGCCGCAAAACGACGACGTTTAGGAAAAAGCGTAAATAACTTGACTAAAAGAAACGTAATAAGCCATGCATAAAACGCAATTCCTTCTTCTTTGAGGCTGGTATGTTGCAGCTGTGTGGACCATCAATCCCATTCATAACAAACACCTACTAACACAACACAAATCAATAAAACCCTAATTTGAAAGTCTGCTTAGAATTCCCAAATCGAAAAGGCCTAAGCCAATTTCCAGAATTCAGATTTGTGGATATATATTCGAGTAATAGACCTAAATAATTCTTGCTCTGTGGATATACATCATAATTGACATAAACTTACAGCTTAGATCTTAATACTTTGATAATTGCATCACGTATATTCGAAATCTTAAAGAACACGAAGACAACTAATTCCAAAATTTGTAGGTAAACAAAAGTAAGTCGCACATACCTGAAGACGAAAGACGAAGTTAGTTTGTCGGAAGCAAGAAATAGTTTCTTTCGAATCACAGTGAAGAAAAGGCGAGCGGCCACAAGTAATTCAAAAGCAGTGGTATTTATAGGATTTAAATTTGACGTTTTTCTAATTCCAAAGGGAATTGTTTTTCTAGTCCGAAAGGGATTTGCCATTTGTTTTTATATTTAAATTATAATTTTAAAAATTTTACCATAATGTTGCGATATTTATGATATACTAAGCATGAAAGTTGACATTGTGAAATAAGTTTGGGAAATTATTAGAATAATTAATGCTCGAATGCGTCTCAAAATTACATATCAATTTGTGTACTGATTGCAACTCTTTTATTTTATTATTATTTTTTTTTATCTCCTTTGTAAATATAATCAATTATTACGAAATGGAAATGAATTAAGAAAGTTTACAAAATTACTAGTTTTTAAAATATAATAGATCGGTTCGCGAGATACGAACAAAAATAATAAAAATTCAAGTTCAATTCGAACTTTATGAATTCAAACCCTAATCAGCTAGCATCGATCAACTCGCGAGGCTGCCCCATTCATGAATATCCTTACACTGTATTACTCAGCAAAAGCAAGTTAAATCTTATATTATGAGAAATGATGTAAAAGACCATATGTAATATCAATTATTATTATTATTATTATTATTATTATTAACCAACTGAAGTGCCTTGTTCGATTTAAAAGACCCTCTAAGACCCGGAAAGGTCCCGACTCGTCCACAACTAGAATAATCGGTTAATTTACCGACGGTTTTAGTTCTGAAAACTAGATATTCGGTTAAAAATATTGCGTTTTTTTGGGAAGCCCTTAACCTTGATGCCATAGGCCATAGCAATTCTCCTTGTTAGCTGTGTGAGAGCAAAAAAGATTAAAAAGAGAAAAAATGAACGGCTTACCACAAAATGAACAATTTCAAAACATGAGAGGGTTTATATTTCTTGCCCACAATTTCAAAACATAAGAGAGTTTACATTTCTTGCCCTAATAAAAAAATCTTTTATTGGGCCGGTCCAAACTTTTTGGAATATGTTTTTATTTTCTTGGAATTTCAAACTATTTCTTTATAGTTTTATTTGGGTTAATTACGCTGACCCTTGTATTAAACGGGGTAATAACAATTCACCATTATTTTTATATTAAATTATAGACATCGTCTTTCAGAAAATAAATAAATACACTTAACTCCCATTTTTATTTGAAAATTGTAGGCATCAACAAAAAATTTAATGAAAATCCAAAATTATCTTCTCTTGATTTTGAGCAGTTCTTCTATTCTTGTGTTATCCTTGGGATTAACAATAGTTATCTATATTAATATGGGCGTTAAGTTTAATATTTTAATAAAAATTTTCAATTATCATTTTTGAATAAAATATGGCCGTCAAAATAATTATGTTCTTATTTCGAATATAATTGACTATACACTTCGTTCATATTTCATTTGACTTCATATATTTAGATTTACTTGTATAATATTTTCATGTTTTCTTTAGATTAAACAAGTATTATTTTTAATTAAT
Source organism: Lippia alba (assembly GCA_037834125.1). NCBI lineage: Eukaryota > Viridiplantae > Streptophyta > Magnoliopsida > Lamiales > Verbenaceae > Lippia > Lippia alba. Next base: position 6,545 of record JBBMKE010320706.1, on the reverse strand, counting down.
ATGCATCCTAATTAACTTAAATATGTATTTTTAAGGAATTTAGTAATTTATAATATCAAAAGTTTGTAATTTCAATTTATTTAACAATTATTAACAATTCACTTCTATCTATGATTCATCTTATTTTCAGTACACCTGGTTTGAGGCCCATTTACGAGCAAAGTCGTTGGACGACTGTGAGGATCACGACTAAGGGAGATTGGGTAGCTAGCCTACAAGATCAAGTCCAACAAGAAAACTCACGCATACAAGCATCTCAAGGAGGAACGAATATCAGAGAAGAACGTATTTAATGGAAGAGCATAATTGAGAAAGGAGCACAACTTTAGGGAGGAGCGTAACTGAGGAAGGAGCGCAGCTTTACGGAGGAACCCCACCCGTGTGGTATCCTACATGAATGACGTAAAGAAGTTGAAGAGAACAAGTTTTTATCAAGCTCAACCCATAAATCTTGGCATATCAGATTGTGCATGATAAGAAAAATGCTCTCCACGTTTTGCCAATTTAGATAGGTTTATCCAGTTGTAATAAAGTGTGGGATAAAATATGTGACGCCCCGTCCGATAAATCGCACAGGTATGCGTCACGAGAGAGTTTAATTTATGTAATTACGTGATTAATTCCAACTTTTTATGATTATGTGTCTTAATCGATTAAAATGAGAAAAGAATAAAATATGACTTCTTGCATGACAACTTGAAAATTTAATCTAGTTGTAGGATTCGATACGTGAAATAGGACTTGGGCCTATTTGTGCTTTGGGCCTAATTTAAGTTAGGCAAGTTCGAGGTCGTTCGGACCGATATGAGCTCGGGAATTCGAATCCATGTTCCGACACCTCAATTGGGTTCGTTTCGTAAATTCGGGCCAATTGGAATTTATTTCACATCATTTGGAACTCATTTATATCCTAAAGCCTATTATTCAGGTTTACTTAGCTCAGGAGTTATTTTAGACCGAAAACCCCAAATCTTGACCTAGAACTGAAAACCCACCTACCACTATATGTTTCATGATCCCTTTCTCTTATTTCATTTCCCAACCTCACACAAGTCTCAAGAGGGAGGGGAGAGTTCATTAAATAACCCTCATAAGTCTTTTTTTTTTTTTCCTGTTATGTAACCCCTAATTTTAAAAGAATTAGATATATAACCCTTTTCTCAATTATGTCTAATAAAATAAATATTAAATATAATTATTTTTCACGTGTTTAAAATCCAACACTAGATCAGTGCAATCTAGTGGGAGATGGATATTATTCTTTTTCTTTTAGTTTTTTCTTTATTTTCTTTTATTTTCTCTTTATTTTCATTTATTATTTTTATTCATATCTTCACATTTTTTTATTTTTTGTTTATTTCCTTTTCTTTTCTATTTATTTTCTTTTATTTTTTGAAGATCCAAATTTCTTCCAGGGATCTAGTACTAGAACGCTGTAATCTCGCACTAGATGCAGCGATCTAACACTAGAATGCTGCAATCTCGCACTAGATTGCATCTGTATAGTGTTAGATTGCAGCCATCTAGTGCTAATATGCAGCAATCTATCGCTGCAATTTAGCACTAGATGGCTGCAATCTAGCACTAGATAGCTGCGAAGCTGCAAAATCTTCAAAATTTCTAGTTTTTCATGCTCAAAGAAGAAAAAAAGAAAGAAAGAAGAATAAAAAAAGTAAATAAGTTTTCTTCATCTTCAAACACGATTGTAGAACCGAATGTAGATGACGAATATGTAGTCAGAATTAGTTGTAGAAAACGATTTCTACTCGATAAAGGCGATTGCAGAAAATAAATCGGCGACGATGACTGCAGAGAATGAACAAATTGGTGACGATGATTGCAGAGAAGGAATCGGCGGCGATAGAGGCCGGCAGCGAGAGAAGGTGAGAAGGAGAAGACAAATCGCCGTGAGAGAAAGAAAGAAATGAGAGAAGAAGAATGAGAAAAGAATGTAGATCTAGATCTTAGATCTAAATTTTGAATCTCGGAATGTTTTTCGAGATAAAATAGAAAAAGAAATTAAAAGAAGCGCACGTCATAAATAGAGATAAAAATAAAGGAAAAAGAAATTGAGGGTTATCTCCCTAAAAAAAGACTTGGGCCAAGGGAGAGAGCTTTGAAAGAGCTTCAAGAGGAAACCTATCACACCTTCTTCAAGAGAGCTCATATCATCTCTTCCTTCTTCCTTTCACGAATCGAGGTAAGATCGAATCCTATTCTTGAGTTTGAGCATGAGATTAAATGATTGTTGGTTGAATGAAGAATGTGGTGAAATTTGGTATTTATGCCCAACTTGAGATATATGATGAATCCTTGAGTTCTTAAGCATGCTTTGGTGAATTAATTGCTCATTCTATGCTCTTGATTGCTGAGAATTCAAATTAGAAGCTCTATAATTGCATATCTCCATGTTTTGAGTTTGAATTCCATGAAAATGGGTTTAAGAGATTTGTGGCAAAATCCTTCCAAAAAAGTAGGACTAATTAGTTGAGAATTATTCAAAAGTTCAGAGGGAAATCTCAATATTATTATTGTGTTGGATATGTATTTCATGTGGTAAATTTAAGAAAAAATATGTATCATCAGATCTGAGTCGTGGTAACAATATTCCCGTTCTTATGTTTATGGATCACAGATGACAAGGAAAGCTTGAAACATGATTTAATCCCACTCTTGGAACAAACCTTCCTATCCTCAGACCTCGATCTTACTTATTAAAGGAGTGCATTTCACCATGAAATTTGCTTCATCTTTAGGGACCAAAAGTATAAATACTTGTAACTTTATTCAGATCATATCAAAATGATGCCAAGGAACTCTAAATAATAATGGAAGTAACCATTTGTACAGATTAGTTAATTATGTTTCATACTCTCCACTCTTGTTTTTCCTTACATGAAAAAGTAGTAGGAATAAACATATACTCAAAACTACTACTAAAAAGCATCTAACTTATGGCTTTCAAAAAGCTAAGCCACCTCTAATATATCTTCTTCTTCTTTTAGATAGATTTGTTAAGAGTTGGCTCCCTAGAGTAACAGTTGCAGTACCTTCGCCCACGACGGTCGTGCGCGTGATCTCCTTATCAATTATCTGATCGAGCTTCATCACTATCTTTCCCATCGTTCGCCGATTTAAACCCGGAAATCTCATGCATTTTGTCATTTATTTGAAAAGATCTCTCATGCCTTCTTCTGTAAAGCTGCGGAACAAACAACTATCTACTGAATCGTCCATAGTCCAACTTAGATGATCTTGAATCTGTTAAGTTCAAGAAAAGATATTATTACAGTGTTTCACATCATGTATAAACTTTATCCTTATTTAACAAAAATAAGGATAAAATAAAAATAAGGGTATAGGGGCAATTAAAATATTCACCTACATCTTTTGGTAACATCCGCAGTTTCACTCCAAAATCCATACAAAATGTAAATTTTGTAAATTTATAAGGGGGGTAATGTCTGTAATTTTACTAATATGTAGGGGAGGTCTCTGTAATTAACATTCAAAGTGTTTTCTCGACGTACCCATTGAAGTATGCTGTCATTTGAGCAAAAGGTTTCCCCATATATAGTTTGCCTTTTTACCAGATATCAGCTCCACAAGAAATAAACCAAAGCTATATACATAATTCTTCTCGCGATACGTTTCACCAGGACCCGACCTAAGTATTTCAAAAGACAATATATCAATACAACTAGTTAATTTCCAACCTAAATTCTGAAAATGGAGGTAATATTATATGATTGTTTTACTTTGGATCCCTGAAAGGATTATATGATCCTGAGCTAGATGAACCGGCATCCTGAATCTGTTAAGGCCAAGAAAAGTGATTCTATACAGTATAAGCTTTATCGTTTTAGTAGGGGATAGAATCAGAAATTATATTGCAAATCTTGAATCACCAATTTTCGTATTGCCTTTGTATATCTCAGGTAGTAACTAGACACGACAATACGGAAATGAAAGTATGAGTTCATTATGCGAGACTATTCCTCCAAGTTTTTGACATTACAGAACTATACCCCTCCTCCTTTTGAGAACTAATAGAACTCCCGTTTAAGGGTACGAGGGTAGGGGCAGTTAAAATATTCACCTACATCTTATGGTAACATCCACGGTTTCACTCCAAATAAATACGAAATGTAAATTCTGTACATTTATAAGGGAGGTTTTTGTAATTTCAAAACCAAGAGGGGCATAGTCTGTAGTTTTTACTACTTTGTAGGGGAGGTCTCTGTAATTAAACTTAAAATGGCTGCCATTCAGCAAGTACTCAAAAACCAGCATCTGGGATCCTCTGTCTTGACACATCATCATTATTAATATTTTGTTTTTGTTCCTAAACGAAGGGGCAGAGGAGCTAAAAACCATAAAACACAACTAAATCTCGATGCTAAACACAACTATATGGCCAAAACATTGTAGTATTGAATAAATACAACTAGTCATTCATTCAACTAGAATTATTATTAGTATCTGATCACAAAATAGAATAACCAAAAAAAGGACTAATTAGTTGAGAATTATTCAAAAATTCAACAGTAAATCCCAATATTATTATTATATCCGAAAAGCTCTAAAAACTTGATCTTCCAACCAATAAGTGATCGCCCCAGAGACTCCTTCATCAGGACATGGTTCCCAGGATGTTCGACCGTCGACATCCAGATCATACCGATTAACTTTATGGCTATCCTCCAACGTATAGTATATACAGTCTTCCTCGATCCTCCCCTTGGAGGAGGGACACGAATGACCACAACCGTAGAAGCTCACGAAAATCGCCCGCTGACCTATACCTATTGATTGCAAGTTCACGCACTCCATTCGACTCAAATCCACTCGAAAAACTCTGAACTGTACTAAGCTTGAACCGTAAGGTTCTGTCAATCCATGAACAAGTAGGAGATCACTGCCACCCGATGATTGGGACTCAATCAGGTAGTATCTTTCGACCCATATCTCTATCTCCTCTCCCTCCTCTATTGCTGGTTCTGGGAATGGATCCGGAATTCTCCAGGGGCGTCCCTCCTCTGTGAGTATCTGTCTCAACTTGAGCTTCCCCTCGATAAAATCAAAATGAACCGTAACTAATTGGAGCTCAAATCTCATCAATCCGTACATCTTGCCTTCAAAAGGTATGGCTGCCTGTAAAGGTAACGATTGCTCAATGTAGTTACCGCTCCCAACTCGGCAAAAGGCTTGCCGGCAAAAGGCATAATCAATGATGCGCGTTGAAATGAATAAAACACAACAGTCTGGGTCAGTTGGTGGTTTAGACAAGACGCATGTATTGTACATGAATGAGTTGTCCAAGTTTGGGAGCTCAATCATCTCTGACAATGACGGATTCCAAAGGCAACAATGGTTCGTGTTGTGGTTCACGAGAACCAACCACCCGTAACCTGAACCGACTATGCATTTGTTTACCAATTCCAGGATTTTTCCATAGCGATGGGTGTAATCCGACACGCTATGGAAACATTGTCTCTCAAGAGCCTCCCTGTGTGATGAGATAAGCCAAGGAGCACGAGGAATCATCTCTTCACTACTATTTCCTTCCATCCTAATAAATTAATCAAAGCTGCCTGCATGATGCATCAGTTAACTAGTATGCCCAGATTAATACTCTTTTACAAGAATTAATCACAAACATGAGCAAGAACAAAAAATTAAGTGAAACGAAATTTACAAAACAAGATCAAAGAACACTAGACATGTACCTTTTACACATGCTAATTGCAGTTCTAGTTTTGATCTATTAACACCTACTAACACAAGACAAATCATTAAAACGCTAACTTGAAATGTATTTTAGTACTCTAATTAGAATTCCTAAATCGAAAAGGCCTATGCCAATTTCAAGAATTCAGATTTGTGGAAATATTCAACTAACCGACCTAAACAATTCTTGCTTAATCCATGAGACTAGTACATAATTCTAAAAGTTTACCATTTCATGCACTATTTGATTTGAATAGATATGATCAGCAGGAAAACCAACCCGGATCTCCACGTGTCCTTTGGTGTGCCAAGAAGCAGGTTTTGCAAGCTTCGAGTGAGTTTTCCGATGGATCATATCTATTCGGGTCAAATAGTGGATTAAATTGCTAACTTTTACATGCTAGTTTTTTCACCGAAAACTTTTTCATACCAATATTGCGAATTAGGGTGAGTTGGTATTCCAAAATTGCAATTTCGTCGGACAATATGACACAACATGAGATTTGAGAAACTGTGGATACACATAACTGACATAAACTTACTGCTTGAATCTTAGTACTTTGATAATTTCGTCACATGTATAATCGAAATCTTAAAAAACACGAAGACAATTAATTCCAAATTAATGTTATGAATGAGGAGGAGAGATCAGCCATTTGCAATGTTCAAGCTTTAAAGAAGAGGGGATTACGTTTTCTGCTTGAAGCAATACGTTTTTATTAGTTATGCTTTTCACGTTTTTACCTAAACGTCACCGTTTGTGGCTTTCTTTCTTAGCTGCCGTTTTTGTTTGATTATGTAACGTGTACATCTCT
>JBBMKE010320486.1:0-13490 GCA_037834125.1 Lippia alba | reverse complement strand
CCTCGAGGTTGTCCTGCTCGCGGCCTGTCCCTCCAACCCCTCTACAAGGGACCCACTCCCGAGCGTTCGCATGCTCGAGGATGGTACGAGCCATCTTGCGCTCGAAGGGTACTTCCACGCCCTAGATGAACGATCGCCTAACCACCTCTGACACCCAACTGGGCATAACAGCCTAAGAGGTGAAAGCGACTCATACCTGTCACTCTCAGGCCCTCACGCCTTGACACGTGTCTAGGGCAACACTGTTTCAGGACCACACGGGTACTATTACATAATTATCCATACCCCTAAACTATAAATAGGAAGGCACCACTACATTTTCCTCAAGTCATCTTCTCTGCAAAATCCCAATTTCTTCACCCACAAGACACTGAACTGGAAACTCCATTGCTGCATATTCAAGCTTCTCACAGCTTCACCTTCTTTCTTGGTGTTACCCTAGCTGGTAGAATCCACGCTCAATGGGAACCCAGTTCCTGATGCACTTCGCATGTGATGGTCTTCCCCTTTATCATACACAAATAGAGAATGATTGAGTGTTAGGATCCCTCTAACCAAATCCGACACCATCATTTTTGGCGCCGTCTGTGGAAAACCATTCCTTACGGACTCCTGTTCCATTAAGCTAGTTGAACAGTAACACCAGCTTTTCCTCCAATTTTTGTTTCCAGTTTTCCAGTGTCCGTTTTATTGCCTGTTTTGGGTATCTTCTGCTTTATTTCCATTGATATGGTTGTTACAACTCGTTCCGAAGCTGCTGCCAACCCAGGCAATCTCCCACCATTCAATGAGGAGAATTCCGACGGCAGAGCCGCTGCTACCACCGCTTTCATAGCCGCCGGAGGCGTGGATCTAACCGTGGACTTAACAAATCCAACTATTGCGGCCAATCAGAACAACAACCCACTTCTTCCGCCATTGCCCGCATCTACGAGCGTCGCCGCTGCCACTAACGCCACCATGGGCGTCACCAACATTGGAGCATTCACCTCCATGGCAATGCCACCTCAAGGGTTCACCCTCGTGCCTCAGGGGTTAATACAAGGATACCCCCAGGGACTTTTGCCGAGCATGGTGGCTAGAGTGATGCCCAACATGCTTCCGACAGTACAGCCATACCACATAGAGAACTTGCAGCTTCCTATGACCCTCCCACGAGAAATCCAGGAAGTGGAAATGCCCCACTTGACCGAGCAACAGTCACTAGCCGTATATGCCCAGTGCGAGGCTCAAGCCACGCAGAACGCGTGAAAGGACTTCACAACAACTTATTTCCCCACTGGCGCGAGAAATGCAGGGGCTCTCCCGCTCGGAGGGTTACAAGCGCATCCCCTTGAGGAGGCAGCTCAAAATGCCCAAATGCGCGTGTAGAATGCCCAACAACTACAGCAGCCTCCTCCACCACCTCATTCGAGAGACGATTTACCTCCGAGGGTGGATCAGCAGCTTCCGCCACCTCTTCCATTGAATGGATCCCGTCCTTAAAGGGTTAGGGGGGAAAACGAGGATGAAGAGGTCCAATCCCGGATCTCGAGGAGGACTCAGGCGAGGGATGAAGCCAATCCCCAGCTCCACAACGTCCAAGACCAGCTCAACGACCTTTAAGATATGGTGCAGCAGCTCTCTCGAGCACGGGCCCAAGTCTCCCAGCAGGGGGCGAGGGATCCAGAGCCATAGATGCTCGCGAGCCAAGGAGGTAGCCGGTGTACGAGCGGAGGGACCGCCACGAGGACAACAGGGGTTATGATCGGAACAGGAGGAATACCAACTCATGGAGGTCTCCCCCCTCGCAGATGAAGTTCTCATGACCCGAGCGGGGATGGGAAAGATTCCGACGTCCATCAACCGATACGATGGGACAACCGACCCAGCGGAACATCTCAACCAGTTCACCCACTTGATGTACCTCTATGAGCATCCTCTGCATTACTGGGCCAAGCTGTTTGTCACCTCACTCGAAGGTATGGCCCAGGAATGGTATAACAAGCTGCCCCAATGTTCAATTCGAGGGTACGGAGACCTCACTGACGCCTTTCTTAGTCACTTCAACTCCTTGAAGGCGCCCGCCCCCGATGCAACTACGCTCTACCACATCATCCAAGGGCCCACTGAGTCTCTCCGGTCTTTCGTGGGTAGATTCAACAAAGAAGTCCTCCTCGTGGAGCATCCTTCAATGGTCTTCATCCGCCACATGCTTTTCCAGTCTATCAATCACAAAAACTACGTGAGCAAGCAGTTTGCCGACAGGTTACTCTGAAAAAGACACAAACCATGCTCGAGCTGAGGGGGATAGCGGACTCATTCTTTGCCCTCGAAGACATGTACTAGGCTCGGGAACGAGCGCTGACTCACCCCCATCCAATGGTAAGGGCCTAGATAGGGGCGAGCCAGCCAAGAAAGACCATCGCCGCAGCCCTCCACGTTCGAAGAAGAACCCATCGCCCCCGCGAAGGTGCGCGAGCGCGTCCCGCTCAACAGGCCTATCGCTGAAATCTACTCGGTGGCGGACAAAAAGCGCTTTAAGCGACCGCCGAGAATGAGAGAAATCGAGGCTTAGAAGCACTCGGGGAAATACTGTGCCTTCCACAAGCAGAAGGGCCATGACACCAGTGATTGCCACCAGCTAGAAAGAGAAATCCAGCGCCTCATTGTTGGGGGGCACCTCAAGGAATTTGTGAGGGCCCTTGAAAGGTTCGACGAACGTTGTAATGAACGCGCTAATGATGGAAGGAGGAGTCGCTCACACTCAAGGAGCCCTCGCCCACCACCAGAAGCCAGTCATCGAGGGAAACAGAAGACTGGAGAGTTGGAAAACCAACCTTACGAGGTCATTAATATGATCGTCGGTGGATCCTCGGGAGGAGACTCCAATGCCTCTTGCCGTCGCATGATGCGCAGCTATGACCAGAAATCTCAAAGGGTCTAATCCATCTACTCTGTGGAAGCCAGTCAATGCTCGCACGAGAATGACATTATTGGCTTCAGTGACAAAGACCTCGAACACATTGTAACACCCCACGGGGTCAGTGAAACCTCTGACTGCCCCATGGTGGTTAGTGTAGACGTTCATAACCATGTTGTAAAGAGGGTCTTAGTGGACAATGGAAGCTCTGTCAACGTTTTACCGTACTCAACGTTCCAAAAAATGAATTTAACAAACCTTCCTCTCGAACCTCTCAGAACAGCCCTCATTGGCTTTGGGGGTTCCGAGCTTGTCCCTCGCGGACAGATACCTTGGCCACCTCTTTTAGTCGCGCCCCACAACGTAAAACTCTTAATGTTTTGTATGCGGTTGTCAAGGTTGACTTGCCTTACAACATCATCATTGGACGACCAGCCCTCGCAGACTTCAAGGCGGTAATTTCAACGTACCATCAGAAGATCAAATTCCCAACACCCGAGGGAACAGGAAAAGTCTTGTGCAATGTCAAGGAGGCTTGGGAATGTTATATCTTATCCCTTCGCAGCCACAAGCCCAAGCCAGCCCCTCAGCAAAGGTCCATGAAGAAGACGGTGGACTTTCCCAAGCTCGACGAAGACGGCCCCGAGCGAAAACGGGCTAAGCTCTACAAAAAGAGAAATAAAAATAGAAAGGCTAAGTCTGCTGCGAGCGATGCACCCCCGGGCGCCATCGAGGAATCCTCAGATAGTGCGGGGGCCCACCCTCAGAAGAAATGGACAACCGTCTCATGGGCAAGAAACGAGCCCTCGAGGCTCCCCGACCGAGGCTCGAAAATCCTGAAAAAACTACGCATATAGGCTCGAGTCTCGAGGGACCAGCCCAAGAAATGATGATCAACTTTCTGCGGGAGAACTTGGATGTGTTCGCCTGGAAAGCTTCAGATCTCACTAGTATTGACTCGAGCGTCATTGTCCATCGGCTCAACGTAGATCCAGCCTTCAAACCAGTCAAACAGAAGAAGCGAGATGTCCATGGATTTCGTAAGCAAGTCATTGAAGAGGAAGTTAACAAACTCCTTGACGCACAGTATATTGAAGAAATCTTGTACCGAGAATGGCTCTGCAACGTCGTTCTTATGCCAAAGAGCGCAAATAAATGGTGCACGTGCAATGATTTCACAGATTTGAACAAGGCCTGCCCTAAGGATCCCTATCCTTTGCCCCGCATAGATTAGTTAGTGGATTCAACGGCAGGATGCAAGCTTATGAGCATGATGGATGCGTTCCAAGGATACTACCAAATATTCATGGCTCCAGAGGACCGTCCTAAAATATCATTTGTGGTGCATGTAGGATTGTATTGCTTCCTGGTCATGCCTTTTGGCCTAAAAAATGCAGGAGCGACTTATCAGCGCCTCGTGAACAGAATGTTCGAGCCTGAAATTGGCAAATCCATGGAGGTCTATGTAGATGACATGATCGTGAAAAGCGAGCGTCAGGATTCACATCTGGATGACCTCCGTCGAGCGTTCAGTATCTTCAGATAGTATGGAATGAAGCTCAATCCTTCCAAATGCATGTTTGGCGTTCGAGGTGGTAAATTCCTTAGGTATGTCGTTAGCCAGCGAGGGATCCAAGCCAACTTGGAGAAGATCAAGGCGATCCTGGACATTCCTTCCCCTCGGAACATCAGAAAAGTCCAAGTCTTAGTAGGGAAAATAATATCCCTTAACAGATTCATCTTTTGGTCTGCTGACCGAAATCTACCCTTCTTCAAAATTCTGCGTAACGCTCAAAACTTCGAGTGGACCTCGGAATGCGAGCAAGCCCTGCAGAGCATGAAACAGTACCTCTCGTGCGCCCCTCTCCTGACTAAACTAGTGGAATGAGAGCTTTTGTTCATCTACCTCTCCGTTTCCTCAGAAGCCACGAGCGCTGTGTTTGTAGCTGTGCACAAGTGTAAGCATCTTCCTGTGTACTACCTGAGCAAAACCTTACAAGGAGTAGAGAAAAGATATACAAAAATCAAGAAGTTCGCCTTCGCTCTCATCAACGCTTCTCGACGGTTAAGACCGTACTTTCAGGCACACTCCATCACGGTACTTACTGACCAATCGCTCAAACAGGTCTTGGCCAAGCCTGATGTCTCAGGACGTCTAATCAAATAGTCCATCGAGCTAAGTCAATTCGACCTCAGCTTCAAGCCTCGCACGGCCATTCAAGCTCAAGCCGTAGCAGATCTCTTAGTTGAGCATTTCGGGTTAGGCTCCCAATCGTTCGCAGTTGATGGACTATGGTTATTGCACACAGATGGTTCCTCGACTTCACAAGGGGGGAGCCAGGGTGACCCTAAGAGATCCCCATGGAACGGAATTAGACTTCGCGATCAAGCTCGACTTCCAAGCCACCAATAATGAGGCCGAGTATGAAGCGCACATACAAGGGCTTAGAATCGCTCAAAAGAGTGGTGCCAGTAGGATCACAACTTATGTTGATTTCCAGCCAATTGCAAGTCAAATCGACGGAACCTATGAAGCTTGAAAAACCACTATGGTGCGTTACTTAACAAAAGCAAGAGAAATCATAGCAGAATTCAAGGAATTCCACTTACTACAGGTCCCGAGAGCTGAGAACGAGTGTGCGGATGCCCTCTCAAAGTTTGCATCTTCTATTGATGGAACTTGCGAGCGTGCAGTCACCTTTCTATGAACTGAGGGACCGCTGATAGAAGAAAGTGATCCAATCAAACACGTGAACATGATTGATCCAACCGAGCCTTGCTGGCTCGATGCGGTTATCTTATTCCTGCGAGATGGGATCTTCTCGGGCGATAAGGTCGAGGCAAGAAAAATAAGAAACAAGGCTCCCATATTTTCTTTGGATAATGAGGGACGCCTTTTCAAGCGCTCATTGGTACTCATTTCAGACAATGGCTTGCAATTTATCGCTGCTGACACTCGAGAGTGGTGCTCGGAACTTGGAATTGAGCAACGGTTCACTTTTGTGGGCCATCCACAGGTCAACGGTCAAGTTGAAGTCGCGAATAGAATCATACTCCAGCATCTCAAAACGATGCTCGAGAGTAAGAAGGGTGAATGGGCCAAGGAGCTCCAAGGGGCTCTCTGGGCGTACCGTACTACCCCGCGAGCGGCAACGGGCGAGACTGCCTATGTCCTAACGTACGAATCCGAGGCAATGATACCTGCAGAGCTCACTCAAGATTCTGCGTGCATAGCCTACTTCAAGCCCATTGCTAATGACAGTAATCAAGCGCGGGAACTTGACTTAATCGACGAAAAGCGCGACACCACTTGGGCTCGCATTCACAAGTACAAGGCAACGGTCGCCTCTCAGTACAATAAGCGTGTCAAGGAAAGAACTTTCCAACTGAGAGACTTAGTTCTCGAGAAGGTTGAAGTCTCTAAACACGTAGGGAAATTGGATCCCAATGGGGAAGGCCCCTTCAAAGTCATATAGGTACGGGCGAACAACACCTACCAGCTAGAGACTTTACAAGGCGAGCGTTTACCCCGACCATGGAATACTTGCAATCTCAGAAGGTTTTACGTATGAGCATTGTATGATTTTCCCACGGAACGGGTTGTATCTCTTCTTAATGAAATGAAAGAGTTAAATACGTTCACTTAATTCATCCTTAATCATCATCACTATTGTCACCTTTTCCTTATTTTAACCATGAGAAACATGCTTTCCAAGACTTAATTGGGTCAAACTCCGTGTTGAAGATAACTCCACGTCGAAACAGCCTCGCTCCACTCTAATCCCTCTCAGTCGAGCGGATTTAGGATGCAAGAAGCACGAGTGAATGGGTTCGAGGGTCACACCCCAGCCTACGCCTGCAACCCCTTAACGGGTCACTATCCTTTGATGGATTGCTCCCTCCGCGGAACTTAGTAAAATAACTAGTATTTCCTAAGTTCAAATCACTCTTATTTTTATAGATTTTAAGGTTTTCTGGACTAGGTTTTATGGATAGCTCTGGATTCCTCATCTCTATTTGGCCAGGGAAAATCCCAAGCGAATGTTCCCTCGTGCTCTCACAAGCCGCTCTCGGGTTTATAACCAAGTTATCAAAGCATACATTCCCGAGCAGCAGAAGTCAACAATCAAGTACAGATATTATGAAAGGATAAACAGGCATTCAGAAACAAGAACATCCATTTCTCAAACAAAAGCAAGTGTTCTACAGAAAGCAAATAAAGTAGAAGAACTAATAAAATCAAAAATATCTAAGTACGAGACAAGCAGAAACACTTCAAATTCAAGGCATGATTGAAAGACAGGGCATATGGAAGAGTTAGGCAGCGGGAGCATCCTCATCGCAAGCACTAGAGGTTGAAGACTGGTCCGGCTCGGGAAGGGCCACGGACAGAGGGACGAGGTCCAGAGGCTCCTTACCATGCGGGGAATGTGCCTCAGCTTCATCAGCGAACGTTTGCTGGCTCTATTGGGCTTCTGGGCAGCAAGAAATCATCCTCATACCTCTTCACCAGCTCTCGAAACTCTGGCTCTGCTTCTCCATCATCTCCCCCATCATCGGGGATCTCTTCCAAGTTTTTATCCTTGGACATGTCGATCCTTGAATCCGCCCGAGCATCCGCCAGCGCGAGCCCCGCCTTGATCAGCTGGCCTATCCTTCACCAAAAGAACAGTGTAGCGTTGGCGAAACAGTGGATGTTCGCCATAATGTTGAAAGCCTTGGTTCCGACGAACTGCTCCACTGCCTTCTTCCTAGTCTCAGCTTCGAGGGTAGCAATTGTATTCTTCATCTCCTCCAACTTGTCCCTCGCGTCATTCAGCTCAGCATCCCTTGCCTCGAGGGTCTTCTTCGCCTACTCGCTTTCTACATTAAACCTCTTTTGCTCACGATTCCAGAGCTCGGTGGACTCCTTGAAGCTGCTCTCTAGATTCCACCATTGCTCGTCCATGTGGCGGAGGTTCTCCTTTATCTTCTCATGATCATCCTGAACAGCCCTGAGCTTGTCCTGAAGATCCATGCGCTCTTTATGCCACTCCGAGGGATCGTACATGCGAGCCAACCTCTTATACTTAGATTTGTGAGCAGCGTAAGCTTTGGCCCTTTGTTCTAGACTCTTCACCCTCGGCAGCACTTCTTGTAGAATCAACAAATACTCAAGTAAATACAAAATGCCTATGCAAACATAAGAGTAAAGAAATGCCAGAACGAAGAAAAGTAAGAGAAGGAATTACCGAAATCAAAGCATGGCTCAGGTCTTCAGCTATGGTCTCGGCCTTCAAGTAAGACTTCCTCACTATTTTTCCTCGGTGGGGGAACCTCTGTTACCTCCTGTGGCTCAATTGTCCGACTCGTTGACCAAGTGCATCTCGGCCGCTCGCACATTCTCCTCTCGAAGAGCGTCCTGCCTTTGGGGGTTCGGTTGAGGAGCGGGTGCCGCCTCGAGAGATGCCCTCAATAGCTTTACGAGCCGTGTTGCTGCTCTTTCTTCCATAATCAAGTCGATAACTGCACGGCGAATGCGAGTGTCAGCAAACAGCGTTGATAAAGGAAAAAATATATATAAGGGTACAATGCTAAGTACAGAAACGAAGGAAGCCATGCTCGCAGTTAGAAAGAATGTTAGTGAAAAGTTAGTCCCTAGAATCTAACCATCTCTGTCCATAATGCTCGCTGGGGGATTCTGAACCAGATTAGGGGGGCTAGAAAGGCCGAAACGGAATAGAATCCTCTCTCTGTCAGCAAGCCTTTGGCCTCAATCACTATTTTGAACTCTTTCATGGTCGTTGCTACGCTCCTCGCCCAACTCACGAATGCCACATTTGGGGGCCTCACCCTAATCAAGGCTTTCTCTTCGCCATGGGCCACCTACTTCTTCGATACCCCAAACATTTCATCCAAGCCAGTGACGTATAAGAACTTCCCCTTCCAAGTTTCTCCGTGAGATGTGGCTGGGGATTTAATCATTTTCAAGCCACGTTTGGCAGAGATGTAATAAAAATCGCCTCGAGGGGAAGACCTCGACGAGCGGGATATCTGGAATAAATGAGTAAAGTTGTCCACATAAGGCGTTTGACCCGTTGCCTTCATGAGCATTATAAAAACATTAATTAACACTATTTCGTTAGGCAGCACTTTGGAAGGGGAGAGATTCAGGTAGCTCAAGATGGCTCGAGCCTCTTGAGAAATCGGAAACCTCAAACCGACATCCACTATCGTGTCCACATAAATAGTCATAAACCCCTCGGGTGGGTTATTCGCTCGCTCCTCAGGCCCGGGCAATCGAGCATCAATTCCATTCGACCACGCCACCCCTTGCATCAGGGTTTCAAGCTCAGCAATGATCATGGTGCCCTCAATATCTTCAGGGGCCCTGTCCTTTTTATGATGCGTAAGACCCTCCGTTGCCACTCCTTTCCCTTTCCTCCTCTTTTTAGGAGGTTCTTCCTCGTCCCTTGGCTCGGATGGGCCCTCATCACGAAGATTCATGGCCACAGTCACGGTGTGGTCTGAGGCCTCACGGCGGAGTTGGTTACTGGCAAAACCCTCTCCCCATATCTCGTCATCAGAAGTGCATTATTGCACTGCTTGAAGATTCTACAATATCGTCGGGTTGTCGCTCATGCATCCCTCGCACGGCGGCCTCTAACTCTTCCTCCCCGCCTGTCCCACTAGTTCCGGCCACCGGAAGGGCCGCGGAGGTAGATGTCCCCTCACCACTTAACGTTCTTACCGGAACGGCCACCGGAATATCTGAGCGAGGAGATGAGAGAGGGGACATCTGTTCTATTTCTTGGGTAAAATCACTGGCGGCGGAATCAACGGGAGAACCTTGGTCAGCCATGAAAACTGAAGGGTTGTGAAAGGGTTTGAAATGGGAGAAAAGAAACAAGCCTTGAATCCGATGATTCACTCCTTCTCTGGATCAACTCACCTAACCTAAGATCTAGGGTTAGCACAGGTTTAATGAACAGTGGGTTACCTTAACGGAAAGTTGAAAGTGCTTCGCCAGAAAACGCAAGATCTTGCAGAGAGAGTAAGGGCTTGGATTTGCTTGAGTGCGTAAAAAGTGGAACAGATTCACTCAATCCCTATTTATATGTGTGGGGTATACACAAATTCAAAATCCGCAATCATTTCCCGCCTTGGAACCACGATGCTTTTGGTAACCTCCCACATCACCCAAGGTCTACGCGCCCACGCGCGCCCGTCGCATTAAATGCGCCTGCCATAAAGTAATCTCGGACAAGATAGAATTTAATGACTCACAGGAAATGTTCGTCACTTTAACGCTCGTGCTAATCCCTCGCTGGATAGTCTGGACTCTTCCCATTCCGAATATGCTGGCACACGAATGTTCAAAATTCCACAGCATGCTCGAAGCTACACTGCAGAATTTGGGGGGCAAATGACGGACCCAAAATACGCTCGCATTCTCACCCTCCACGTGGCACGTTTCCGAGATGTTCCTATCAAGACATCCCTCACTTCAGTGCTACGCTCGATATGGAAAAGCTCGCGGCTCTTGCCCAGCTTCGGTTCTTGCCAACCACCCACGGTGTCGTTTCCCTCGGGACCGCACCCTCGCTCGTGTCAACCCTCGAGGTTGTCCTGCTCGCGGCCTGTCCCTCCAACCCCTCTACAAGGGACCCACTCCCGAGCGTTCGCATGCTCGTGGTACGAGCCATCTTGCGCTCGAAGGGTACTTCCACGCCCTAGATGAACGATCGCCTAACCACCTCTGACACCCCAGCTGGGCATAACAGCCTAAGAGGTGAAAGCGACTCATACAGTCACTCTCAGGCCCTCACGCCTTGACACGTGTCTAGGGCAATACTATTTCAGGAGCACACGGGTACTATCACATAATTATCCTTACCCCTAAACTATAAATAGGAAGGCACCACTACACCTTCCCCAAGTCATCTTCTCTGTAAAAACCCAATTTCTTCACCCACAAGATACTGAATTGGAAACTCCATTGCTGCACATTCAAGCTTCTCACAGCTTCACCTTCTTCTTTGGTGTTACCCTAGCTTGTAGAATCCACGCTCAACGGGAACCCAGTTCCTGAGGCACTTCGCCTGTGATGGTCTTCCCCTTTATCACACACAAATAGAGAATGATTGAGTGTTAGGATCCCTCTAACCAAATCCGACACCATCAAAAATAACTAAAAATATTGATTTTGGTCAAAAAAATCAAAATGAGACTTATTATTAATATAGGGATTTAGATGACACTTTCAAAACATTGAAAACTAAAGTGATACAAAATTTAAAATTTAGGTACCATTTTAGAGCTACAAATAATAAAATGACCAAAATACCTTTGAGTAAGGTAAAAAAGTTCATTAGAATTTGGTCAAAATGACTTCAGTGAGACGAATTATTAATTTTAGGAACTCAAGTATCAGTTTTAAAACATTAAAGACTAAAATGATACAAAATTAAAATTTTAGGGACCAAATATAACATTTACTCTAGACTTAATCAAAAAGCTTTTTAGATAAGTATTACTTTAGCGTGTACTCAAAAAAAAATTACTTTAACGTGTTTTATTAATTGGATTGGATTGATGGGATTTTCTAGTACAGTAAAGCCCAACTCATAATTTATATTTATACTATTATATATTTGAAAACCACATTTGATCATTTGACCTTTTGTGTATTTTGATGATATGGAATTTTGTGGAGTTTTGAGGTTCTTAATTAAATAAAAAATTTTGATTGGTTGATTTTATTTTATGTATTTTATTATGAAAATAACTAGTACTTAAGGAAAATAATTATCTTTGGCAAGTTTGACCGAATGATATCTTGTGTTTTTTTAGATTTTCAATTAAACAGAAAAGAAAAATAATAGTCTTATCTTTATTTTGTATATTATTTATTATGAAACTAAATAGTAATTAAGAAAAATAACTATCTTTGACAAAATTCATAATATACTTTTATGTGTAATATTTTTTTTCAAATGTGTAATTCTTAGAATTTTGAAGTATTTTTAATATTTAAAAAGATTATGATTGATAGTTCCAAAACAAATCTTTTCTTATTTGATATAATTTCACAATTAATTTTTTTATGAGATATAAATTAATTTTTATTTATTCTAATCATCGATTATAAAATAGATTCAAGAGCTTTAATTGAGTGTCAATATAATTAATCTCTTAAAAGTGAATTAATTAATAAGTTTCTTAAATTACTCTATCCAATTAATTAATTTTTTTAATTAAAAATTAATACTTAATAAATTTATATATATATATATAATATTATATGTTTGAAAACGACGTTTGATTTTTTATTGTATATTTTTATGATGTGGAATTTTATAGGTTTTTTTTTAGATTTTTATTAAAATAGAAAAAAATGTGATTGACTAATCTTTATTTCGTATAATATTCTATTATGAAAATAAATAGTAACTAACAAAAATAATTATCTTTGGTAATATTTAATATACCTTCTATGTATGAATTTCTTTTAAGTTGTAGATATTTTTATCATAAATGTCATAATTAATATGATTTAATTTAAGAGAGAATAAAATGGAATTATTGATGGGGAAGGTTTAAAATAACTCCATGTCAATGTGGAATATTTTTACTTTTGATTTTCATAAAATTATACAACATAATAGAATATAAATATTAAAAAATTTTAGTACTACATTTTGTTACGATAATATGTGAAAACATATGATATTTTGTCAAAATAAGGAGTTAAGTAAAAATACAATACGCAATTGAGGATTTATCCCATATTACTCGTTATCGGGGGTTCTTATAATAATAATAATAATAATAATAATTATTATTATTATTATTATTATTATTATTATTATTATTATTATTTGTACGAACAATTATTGTTTATTAAGACCTTCACCAACCCTTAGTAAGTGAGCGGTAAACCTAACATAACACGAGTGAGAGGTAACATCCCTTGGTTGATCTTGAATCTCCCTCGCTTTCTCACTTTCTCACTTTCTCGTACGGAAGAAATTAATGTTTCGTAATGTTTCGTCATTCTCATACCGGCAATACACAAGAACCCAAAAAACCAAAAGAGAGGGGCCAAAAGGTTTTAGTTTTTGATATTCATGAATTTTTGCATTCAGTTATTTACCGAAATCGAACCGAAACCAATATCTCTCTCGGTTCAGTAAACTATTAGTATTTTGCTGATCAAACTATTAATCAATCGAAACCGAAAAATCGGAAATTTAATTCATTTTATCGAATGTCACCCCCAATATTATACAGTATATACACACTGTATAAATTGAAACCACGAAGAAATGACAAAGCTAGTACTTTATGGCTCTGTAGCATTGACTCATGCTCCTCATGATCCGAGAGTCGTCGTTCAACCATTTAATCACATGTGTAATGTGTCATCATCCCACTGTCGTGCATGACAGGTAAATTAAATTCTTACCAACACTAAAATACATTCATTCAATGGAGGTCCACATTTGAGTCAATTTCGAATCCTGGATCACAGAAAAACCCTTCTTCAAACTCAGAGAGTTCTGCTCCCATATCAAATGCTAGTAGTTGGGAAGAAGAAAGGCTTCTT
>JBBMKE010320158.1:0-25084 GCA_037834125.1 Lippia alba | reverse complement strand
AAGGTACCATAAGGGCAAGTAAATGTACATTTTTCTTGATCCTCCGGTGCTATGGCTATTTGGTTGTAACCCGAGTACCCCTCGAGAAAACAATAATAACCATGTTCGACTAATCGTTCAAGCATTTGATCAATAAAGGGAAGGGAAAAGTGATCTTTTTGGGTTGCATTATTCAATTTCCTATAATCAATACACACCTTCCACCCCGTTACTTTCCTAGTAGGGATTAATTCATTGTTATCATTTTTAACTACCGTAATCCCCTCTTTCTTCGGTACAACTTGTATCGGACTTACCCACGAGCTATCCGAAATAGGGTATATAATACCCGCATCTAGCAACTTTAATACCTAGACCTTAACCACCTCCTTCATATTTGGATTTAACCTTCTTTATGCTCTATTGACGGTTTATGACCGTCTCCATCAATATGTAATGCATGCAAATAGATGGGCTAATCCCAACTATATCAGAAATAGACCACCCAATAGCTTTAATATGCACATGCAATACACACAACAAAGCATCTAAATGAGACTCGTTCAATTCACTAGAGACTATGACAGGCAAGGTCTCATTACTACGCAAAAATGCATACTTCAAATGAGAGTAAGGGGTTTCAACTCAAGCAAAGGGGCCTTAATATGAGAAGGAGGAGAAAGGGGTGTACCACTCCCCAAATCCTCGAAATGGTACCTCTTCGTGAATGGCACGACCGACATTGCCTCCAATGCTTTGATGTAAGCATCAATTTCTTCAAGTACGTCCTCGTCGTCCCCAATTTCTTTCACTTCTTGTAAACACAAGTCCAATGCATCTTTTGTAAGCCCTCCTAGCATGGTGTGCTCTTCAACAACCTCCACACAAAAGCACTTTTCTTCCAAAGACGGGCTCTTCATTGCTTTGAACAAGTTGAATTCCACATTCTCGTCCCCGACTTGTAGTGTGAGCCACCCATTCTTCACGTCTATCAATGCTCCGGTCGTAGCAAGGAACAGCCTTCCCAAAATAAGTGATAGGCTCTCGTCACTATCTATGTCAAGTACAACTAAGTCCACGAGGATATAACAATGCCCTACCTTGACAAGTACATTCTCAAGTACCCCTATGGGATACTTCACCGATCGATCCGCCAATTAAAGAGTCATGTTGGTCTGTTTGAGCTCTTTAAGTCCTAATTTCTGGCATGTGGCTAGTGAAATAAGACTCACACTAGCACACAAGTCACATAGAGCATTCTTGAACTCAAGTGAGCCGATCATCAATAGGATTTAGAAGCTTTCCAGATCTTTGAGCTTCGGAGGGAGTTTCCATTGTATGATGGCACTACATTCTTCGTTTAGCGCTATGGTTGCAAAATTTTCCAATTTATGCTTGTTGGAGATGAGCTCCTTGAGGAATTTCAAGTACATAGGCATTTGTGCCAATGCCTCGGCAAATGGAATATTTATATGAAGTTGCTTGAATATACTTAGAAACTTCTCGAATTGCTTATCTTGGGCTTGGTTCTTCAACCATTCGGGAAAAGGCACCGGAGGCATATATGGTTTAGGTGGAATGTAGACTTTTGGCGTCAAAGGGGGCTCTTCTTTCTTCTCTTTCGTTCAACTATCTCCCTTTTTTTCCTCAATCCCCACATCAGGCTTAACGATGTCTATCCTCACCTCTTGTCTCTCTCCTATATTCTCACTCAACTCTTCACCACCTTCCTCTCCAATCTTCCTCTTCCCTTTATCAATCAATGGCTTATCAACACTATTCGTTCCACTTGGTCCCGCTTCACTTTCCCTAGGCATTGGTGGTCTGTCGTATGCCCTTCCATTCCTCAAGATGATTGCTTTCACATGCTCTCTCGGATTCACCTCCGTTTTGCTTGGTAATTCCCTTTGAGGTCGGGGGTCGAGAGAGTTGGCAATTTGACCGATTTGGATCTTTAAATTGCGGTTTTGAGTGTCCACTTGTTCAATTTATGATTGCAATCCTTGGATCTTGTCCGAGGAAACATTCAAGAAACGCTCAAAAGTCATTCTCAATCTTTTCTTTCGGCTTGTTGAGGATGTTGTGGTTGCGGGTTGTGAAAGTGTGGGGGAATGGGTGAAGGAAATTGTTAGTTTTGTTATTGTTGATGGGTTTATGGATGGTGGTAATGGTTTTGGTTTTGAGGTGGATATGAAGGTTGTTGGAATTGTTGGTTTTGAGGGGGGAAAAGTGGTTGATGTTGGTGGTTATGGCTTGGATTCCTTGGGTGTGGGTTTTGGTTAGGTCTCGGGGATGGATTTTAAGGTTTTTGGATATTCGAAGTGTTGGCGTAGGAGAAGTAGGGGTGTTTTGCCCATCCCGGGTTGTAGGTATTGGAATATGGGTTGTTTGCCGACCTTTGATAGTGAAGAGCATTGGCTTGTTCAAATCCGGCATTTGGTGGCAATGAACTATCCGGTGTAGCATAAGGGCACGAATTGTAGGGGTGTGGACCCCCACACAACTCACAAGGATGAGATACCATCTCTTGGGGTGGTTGGCTTGCTACCGCATTTACCGGGATTTGATCGATCTTTTTCGTGAGATCTCCCAATGTAGCATCGATCTTTGCCTCCAAAGCTTCAATAGCTTGAGCTTGGTTAGTTCTGGAATTATTCGGACTAGGCATCAGAATGGGACCTCGCTCAGAGGACCAAGCATTATTAGCCGCAACTCTTTCTAGGAGACGCAACGCATCCGTCTCTCCTAACACCATAAGCGCTCCTCCGGCCGCCGAATCTATCATGACCTTGTGGGCATGAGACAATTCTCCATAGAAAGATTGTACAAGCTTCCATGCCTCAGAAGCATGATGTGGGCATTGTCTTTACAAATCCTTGAACCTCTCCTATGCTTCATAGAAAGTTTCTCCCTTGTATTGACGAAAGGAGGTAATATCATTTCTTAACTTCAAGGTCTTCGAATGAGGGAAGAACTTATCGAGGAAGGCTTGAGACAACAATGGCCAAGAGCTCTTGATTTCCACCGGAAGGGAAGAATACCAATCCTTCGCGCCCTCCTTCACGTCGAAACGAAACAACCTAATCCGCACCGCATCCTCGGGCACATTGTTCAATTTGAACGTATCACACACTTCGGTAAAAAATTTGATATGAGTAATAGGATTTTCATGAGGGAATCCCATGAATGCGGTTTGTTGAAGAAGTGAGATGTATGCCGGCTTTATCTCAAAGTAGTTGGCGGCTACACCCGGTCATCCGAGTTGTTGGATGGTCTCCATTCTAGGCATGGCATAGTCTTTTGTCTTTGGGCCGGTTAACTCCTTTGTTATTAATACGGATTGTACATAGGATAATTATACACCGGAGGTGGTGCATAATTTTGGAAGTTTGGCTTTCCTTGATGAACCGGTGGCGGTTGTGGGTTGTATGCCGGAGGAATGCCTTAGTGGTGGTATTGTTGTGGAATGGCCAGTTGGGGGTTTGGAGCTTCGGGTCATTCTTGTAGATTCACTAATGGTAGCCCTTGATTTGCTCTTGTTGGTTTTGATCAACCGGAATGCCTTGGGCTTGATTTGCATTAGGGGCCGGTTGTGGGTAAAATGGTGGTTGAAGAGGCTGATTTTGGGGGTTTGGTCCTTGTGGGTGTTGCTCGTTTCTGGCCATCTTGAATGGGACCGGATCTATCTCTTGTCTCCGGGTTCGCCTTAGAGCTTGAAGTTACTTCTCTATTTCGGATAATGCTTTAGATTATCCTCGCTATGAGCTCTTCGCATGCACCGACAAGAGAATAGACAAGATTAAAAACAAACAAAGTGAAGTGGCCTAAATCACTAGTTATTTCCACTTAAACAAGAGTGGTTTAACGCCTTCCCTAGCAACGGCACCAAAAACTTATTACGTTTAAAATTATAACCCAAGTGCAAGTTGTCAAAGTCGAAAATAGCACAAGGGGTCGTGTCCTAAGGGAAGGTGGAACCAATGGCAATAGTTCTTGTGGTTTCACTAATCTATAGATCGGACGAAGGTCTGGAAAGTACTTATGACTAAGACAAGAAATTAAACTATAAACTAGAATTAAACAACTAAATTACCAAAGGACAAGAACTAGGGCGAGAATTAAACACGAGAATAAACTTATAAGAAAGGTAAGCCGGGGGGATGATACGTTTGTGAAGCTTAGTAAACAACTCAATGCTCAATGAATGCGAATCTCTCACAATTCCAACCACTAAAGTACATAAACGCCTCTTTCAAGGTCAAATATGCATACCTAAACCATAATCATGCCATTTCATGATCTAATGATTCAAAACCTAGGCCAAATAACAAGGTTGGTGTCACTAATTAGTTAGCGGCTCGGCATGATTAATTAAGGACTTAATTGCTCAAAGCTAAGCTAAATCTCTTTGAACTCAATTTTCAAGTGTTAGGAAAACAAGTCCAATTCACAAACAACCTTTCAATTAGAGAGTGAATTTAAGATCAAACGAGAGTAGGTCACACTCAAGTTAGCTAAACAAAATATTTTCCCAACATAAGAGATTCAAACACTCGTTGAGGCAATTCATCAAACACCTAGCATACACTTAGTATCATCCCCCTAGCTCTAAAGTCTAGCCACTCATATTAACCTCAAGACCCATCATAGAATCATCAAAATAACATGAATTAACCATATTCCTTGAAATTAAAGAGTTTCCAACCATTCAAATATCAAGACTCAACTATGATCAAAGTCTAAGGTCTAGGGCTAGATTAAAACTATGGAAATACAATAAAAGCTAAATTAAAGCAAGAATAAGGATAAAGAAGGTCTCAAGCATCCAAGTCTTCCTCAAGCTTCAAATGTCACTCTTGGCTCTTCAAAATCCTCTTCAGCTCTTGAGTTGTTCATCTAATTAGGTCTAAGAGTGGATAATGAGGAAAAACTCCCGAATTGACTTAAATAGTAGCTTCTAAAAACGAATCAGAAGAATATCCACGGGCATAGAAATCACTATGTAAAAACTTCCACGGGTGTGGAAGTCCAGAATCGTGTACACGTTTTTGACAACTTCCACGGGCGTGGAGAATTATACTTGGGATTTTCCACGGGCGTGGAGAGAGGCTGAGTTATTGCCTCAAAATGACACTTTTAGCACAGGTGTGGCTAATGCTCCACAGGTGTGGAAGTCAGGATCCACGGGCATGGGGGAATATTCCACGGGCATGGAGGGAGGATGAGTTACTGCCTCAAAAACGTCCAATTTCCACAGGCGTGGAAAGTTCCTCTTGTGCAAATCCACGGGCGTCGATTGCCCAACAGGGCAGAAATCATCTCCAAAGTGGTGTTTTCGGTTCTGAACCTCTTCGTGTGGTAATTTGTACCTGAAACGAGCGTGAAAACAAGATAAATGCACGGAATTGGGTCCAAATCAACTAGAATTAAGCCTCGGAAGAGTGAAAATACGAGGCTTAACAGTATTCGAATGTCAGAACCACTACTCAGATTTCTTATACTCAGCCTTCCTTTTGGAAAAGAAGTGACTATCTCGTTCTCTTATGATAGACTCTTGAATTTTTGTTACCTATGCGGCATCTGTGATCATGTCGATAGATTTTGCCCATTGAGATATGAATCAAGCTTTGTTGATCCTTCACCCAATTTTCCCTACGGTCCTTGGCTCCGCTCTAAGTCCTTTGATCCGAATTTCGTTCCCAAGTTTACCACTCCCCACACCTCGCGATCACATAACTCCATATCTCCCCATAACATGACACAAGCTAAACATGATCAGACCCCTCAGTCATTCCCTTCTCCCCTTAACCATTTCACAACTATCGGTTCCTCGTCCCTCACTCTCATCTCTTTCTTTCCTCAACTACATAAACTGCACTAAAAAATCCCTATCACTAAATCCCCTCACTCTACTGATGTTAATCAGGCCCTGATTCTCTCATCTCATCCCAATCCGATACTCAAACCCAACTCCACCACTCCCCATCTCTCAACTGTACTTGACCCACTTCCGGGAACCAACAAAAATTTGCGTCCCCGTCCTCCTTCTAATGCTCTTAGCGCAGAAAAGCAATGGCCTAAACACAATCCCTCCATTGCCTTGGAAAATCTCACTTTTATTCCCACAGCCACCCTGATTAAGAACTCCATTCATTCCCAACTCATGTCAGAAAACTCCATGGACACCAACCTGGTTAACATGCCTCTTCAGTTCAGTTTACCGGACGCATCCCAAGGCAGCTCTAGGAAACCTCGTAAATTCTGTACCAAAAAAATAATTCCCTCTCTCCCTCTCGACAATGATAACAACTTGTCTGTTGCTAACCTCTTTGACTCCCATCCATCCAAATCTCCTCTCCATTCCTCTCCCCTTTCGGATATCACAAACTCAACGGCAGAAGTCGCTTCGCGGCTCCGCCGATCCCAATGAGTTGCCTAAGTTGGAACTGTCAGGGCTCGGCGGGTCCCTGATGAGTTCATAGCCTTTGGTCCCTCATTTGGGATTATAACCCCTCGATTATCTTTCTCTGTGAGACTAGATGCCATCGGAGGAGGATTGATAGTTTAAAGCAACAGCTGGATATGTACGGTATTGGTGTAGATGCTATTGGTACTAGTGGAGGGCTTGCTATCATCTGAAAGAAAGATATTGATGTCTCGCTTATCAGTTATTCAAGCAACCACATAGATGTGAAGATTTTTGATTTGGGCGGGAACACGCCTTGGCGTTTTACTGGCTTTTACGGATTCCTGGAGTGGCAGAAAAAGAGACAGTCTTGTGATCTACTTCGGGAGTTAGGTAGGGACAGGTCTTTACCTTGGCTTGTTAGTGGTGATTTCAACGAGATCCTTAGTGACGGGGAGAAAGAAGGAGGTAATGCCCGTTCTCTGGGTCTTATGCAGGACTTTGCTCAAGCGCTTATGGATACAGGGTTGTCGGATTTGGGTTTTACCTCTGGCCCAACCTTTACTTGGGTTTGAAATTGTGTCTCACCGGATACTTTGAGAGAGAGGCTTGACAGGGCTGTGGCCTCTGATGAATGGAGAACGCTTTTTCCTCAGGCGTATGTTAAACATCTTAGTGCTTCTTGCTCGGATCATTTGCCTATTTTAATGGTTCTTAAGAAGTCGAAACTGAAACAACGTAATAAAAGGCATCCCTTCCGCTTCGAAGCTCACTAGGTTAGAACGGAAGATTGTAAGAAGATTGTTACGGAGATACGGAAAGGATCTTCCGGTAGATCAGCGGCGAAATTCGTTATTAAAAGTGCGGAAAACTGCAAAATTGGCTTGATGAATTGGAGACAATTAATGAAGTGGAAGGGAGATATTGATGTTCCTAAATTGGAAGCTAAGCTGCAGAGGCTTCAACAGAGTATTATAACCCCGGAAGTGAAAGAAGAAATGGCTGATATTAGAAGAAAAATCGAAAGTGTTCTTGTTAATGAGGAAGTAGCCTGGAAGCAACGGGCAAAGATGCATTGGCTTAGAGAAGGGGATAGAAATACAAGGTTTTTTCATTCGAAAGCGAAGCAAAGATAGAGAAATAACCAAATTGATGCCCTTTTTGACGAGGTTGGAAGAAAGTGTAGTAATTTGGAGGATATTCAAAGGATCATTGAAAAATACTTCGGGCATTTATTTTCTTCGAACCATTGCTCGGAGGCGGAGATTGATCAGGGACTCACTGCATCTCGAGGAGGGTTAGTGATGACATGGGCAGCCGTCTCCTCACCCGGTTCACGGCCTCGGAGGTAACTAGAGCTCCTAAATCCATGTATCCTCTTAAGTCCCCAGGCCCTGATGGCCTTTCCCCTTACTTCTTCCAACATTACCGGGATACAATGGGTCGGGATGTGGTGGCTTGTGTGCTTGATTTCCTTAATAATGGTCGCTTTGACAAAAAACTTAAATCTTACTCATATTGTCCTCATACCTAAATGCAAAAATCCGGAGCTTATAACTCACTTTACGCCTATAAGCCTTTGTAATGTGATTTACAAATTAGCCTCTAAAATGCTTGCTAACCGTATTAAACCTTTTTTTGATCAAATCATCTCCCCGAACCAATCTGCGTTTATGTCTGGTCACCTCATTAGTGATAATGTGCTTGTTATCTTCGAGATTAACTACTTCTTGAAAAGTAAGAATGCAGGAAAGACCGGTTACTTCAACCTGAAGCTCGATATGAGCAAAGCGTACGACAGCGTGGAATGGCGGTTCCTCGAACGCCTCTTGGTCAAGCTAGGTTTCCCTAGTGTTTTTGTTAACCACATTATGACTTGCATTTCCTCTGCTTCTTATTCTTTCTTGCTCGATGGGTGTGAATTCGGTTCTGTGGTCCCGGAGAGGGGTCTTCGCCAAGGGGACCCTCTCTCCCCTTATCTTTTTCTCTTGTGCGCAGAAGTTTTGTCAGCTCTTTTACAGGTTGAGGAGAATAATGGTAGATTTCAGGGGGTGAGGGTGTGTAATGGAGCCCCTTCGATTTCTCATTTGTTGTTCGCTGACGACACTATGATTTGTGGGAAAGCGGATCTTGATGTCGTGTTCTGCATCAAGGATGTGCTAGAGAAATACGAACGATTATTAGGGTAGACGATTAACTTGCAAAAATCTTCTGTTATGTTTAGCAAGAATGTGAGCTTTGATGTTCAGAGGGGCTTAGCGGAGTTACTTGGATTTAGGAGAGTGGACAAGTTAGACCTTTATCTAGGACTTCCTTCAATAGTGGGGTGGTCGAAGAGAGTGGTCTTTGCCGGTATCTTGGATAAAATTAGGAGAAGAGTTCAGGTGTTTGCCGGTATCTTGGATAAAATTAGGAGAAGAGTTCAGGGATACTCGGAGAAATTCTTGTATAAAGTGGGAAAGGAAATCCTTATCAAAGCCGTTCTGCAAGCTATTCCAACTTATGCAATGAATTGCTTCCTTATTCCGGACAATGTGCTTCATGATATTGACTTTGTCATTAACAATTTATGGTAGAGCAATGGTGGTACTAAGAAGATGCATTAGATGGCTTGGGATAAGTTGAACTCGATGAAGAATCAGGGAGGCCTGGGGTTCCGTAACTTTCGAGCTTTTAAAGATGCAATGCTGGTAAAACAGCTTTGGAGAGTATTCAAGTACCCGGATAGCCTCTTGGGAAGATTGCTTAAGGCTAAATACTTTCCTTCGATGAATATTTGGAACGCGTCTTTGGGAAGGTCTCCTTCTTATACTTGGAGGAGTCTTTTTGGGGCTCGGTACTTATTATCAGCGGGTTCGAGATGGAGAGTGGGGATGGAAGATCGATAAGCATTTGGCTTGATAGATGGATTCCCAAGAGTAATGGGTTTAAGCCGTAAGAAAGGAATGGGCTGCCATTTCACCCCGAGATGGTGTCTGAACTCTTGAAGCCGGGGGTGATGCAATGGAATGAGGAGCTAGTAGCATCGATTTTCCATGAAAGGGACGCGGCAGATATCTTGAACATCCTACTTGGTTCGGTTCCCAAGAGTGATAACTTGATATGGCACTTTACTAAGAACGGGGTGTTTTCGATGAAAAGTGCGTATTACTTGGCTAGGGATCTGGAATGTCGGGAAAACGGAACGCTCCCTCAGAATAGAGCTGGCACAGATTGGCGCGTCGTTTGGAGAACCAAGGCTCATCCTCGGGTTAAACATTTTCTTTGGAGACTGGTTTATGATATCATTCCGACGGGAATGAATCTTGTTAGGCGCCATAGTGTGGAGAATGCACCGTGTGTCCACTGTAACTCCGATGCCCTTGTTACATGTCCTTGGGTTGAAGAGGTTTAGCGGGTTTCACCTTTTCCAGAATCTGCTCTGGTACAGCTTCGAATTGACTTTGTTAACTCGCTTCTTAAACTGCTTGTAACTTTGTCTATTGATGAAGCCGAGTTGTTGTTGGTTCTAATGTGGGAAATTTGGAATTACCGCAATCGAAAGAGGGAGGAAGGAACTAATTTAACGCAGGTGGCGCTGGTAGAAATCGCTAAGAACAATCTTTTACAGGATCTGTGTATTGATGATGAATTGATTAGGCAACAACAAATACCAGAGGGAGTAGTGTGGCGTAAACCCGAGAGAGATTAGATCGAACTCAATTACGATGGTGCTGTGTTCTCAAAAGAGAATGCCATTGGAACGGGGTGATTGCTAGAGATGATCGGGGTAGGTGCGTCGGCTGGAAAACTAATCGGATGAAGTTCTGTTCGGATTCGTTAGTAGTTGAGGCCCAGACGGCGATTGCGGCGGTGAGAGTGGCTAGGGATTTCGGATGGAAGCAAGTAATCATAGAAGGAGATTGCTTGGAGATTGTTAACCGTATTTTGATGGTGGAAGAAGATGACTCGGACATTGGCAATATCATCTCGGATATTAAGCAACTGTGTTCTTGTTTTGATGATATTCGGTTCTCGTTTACTAGGCGTGGTGCAAATGTTGTTGCCCACCTTCTTGCTCGTAATGCGGCTTTGGCCTGTTTAGGTTCTTCTGACTTTCCGTCCTTTGTTTCGGATGTTGTCGCTAGTGAGTCTGCTTAGTTGGTGGCCGGTTTGGCTGGTTGTCAAAAAAAAAAGATTTAAACTCGATTATTAATTTCCTTAACGAATCATATTCGACTTTACGACTTTTTATCATTAATGCGCCACAAACATCAATCAAGCATTACATACACTTCATGTATCATGAATGACACTATGTCGTACACTTTATGTATCATAAATGACATTATGCAATTAAATCTACTTAAATGATCGTGCACTATTACGAAACAAATAAATCACAATAAACACGACAATTGGAGAATTAATAAATACTCAAATTATATTAATTAGGTCTCACGATGTCTCAACCAAATCATAAATCTCTAGCTAAGTTTATCTACATATTGCCATAAATTCCAATAACATGAAATAAATAAAAAACATAATCTAATTATAGTCTAATAAAGCGAAAAAATAAAATAGAGGAGAAGTAATCTGGGTGAAGATTGCGGAAACTGCTCCCAAATTGTTACATTACATCTCCCAGGCGTGAAAAAGATGCGTCCCAAAAAAAAAATCCAAATTGAGTGCATGAAGTCTGCCTAAAATCCTCCAAAAACGTGCTTCCATATTCCTTGAAGAATATGTTTCCTAACCTCCAAGTAACGATGGGCTCCCCGAGTGTCCTCAGATTTGGGCAATCCAAATTAAATCCAAATCTAACATAGGCCCATCAACAAATTCAGCCCAAACAACTCCAATTAGTGACCCAACGGCTCAATAATGCACACTCAGCAACTAACGCACACCGCAACAGGCTATTTGACACATAAGGCACAGCAACTCAGCTCCCATTGCGCAGTGATAACACAGCTTGGGAGCTCCCATTGCGCATAGATCACACAGCGAAGGATCATCGTAACTGTACCGCTGTTGCAGATAAATAAAAAAAGGAGTAAAAATGTTAGTGAGCTTGAGTTGATAACCGCAGGCATAGCATTCAAAACTTTGCTCCCAATGAAGTCTTACCGAGCGTAGGGAGAAGGGCAAAAGATAGCGATTATGTTCAATGATAATGTTGTTCCCCAGACTCTGTTGTTCCTCTTGTATTAGCCTTGCTGAGGCCACAGCAGAACGCTTACAATCATCCATTTCGATCATTTCAAGTGTTGCAATTTCTCCAATTTCAGAGGGAATCTCCTCTAACTCATTACAGCCATGGAGACGCAAGTGTTGAAGTCTGGGAAAATGAGTATCGTTCACCCTCCAATGCTTCAAAGTGACAGAACCAATGGACAAGAACTTTAATTTACTGAATTCACCTTCATTTGGTTCCCACACTGGGCCTTCAAAGGCATGGAATCTCAGTTTTAGCACTTCAAGGTTAGGTAATGAACCAATAATTGTCATTTTTTCCCAAGGCAAGCGGCAACCGAGAAGAGTAAGATTCTTAAGAGTAGGAGGAAAAGCAAAGTCTATGAGTGAAGTAGGTGCATGATCAAGATAGAAACAACATTTCAATGTTTCAAGTTTGTGTAAGCACACAAAACTGTTGAATTCGAACGAGGACCAAACTTTTGTGCGTTTACCATCATAAAGAACACCCAGTTTCTTCAGATTTGGCATTAGTTCAAAGACCTTTCTCGTACATCTGAAATTTGTAACTCCTGAAAGTGTGTGTATGTTCTCCAGAACAATACAATTTCTTTTACTTGTTTGGTCAAAGGGGCAAGGCAAGAAACATGAATCGAACACGATATGCCGTATTTGTGTCATTTCCCAGAAGTTCAATGGTAGATATACTCTCAACATGCCATAAACAATCAAGGTTTGAAGATGACGAAGTTGGATTATAGTTGTAGGAAATTTGATATCAAAGCCTTTAAGGACAAAAGCCAGGTACCTCAAAAGAACCAACCCAAGTATTTCTCCTGGAAACTTAGCAAAACTGATTCCAAGTGCGTCTAATACCCTCAGCATTCTAAAACTCACAGTAAAAGATACTGACTTACCTTTTGCGCGGCTACCTTGGAAATATAGAAGAGAGCGAACATATGAGTCATGGACCTTTGCGCTTTGATATGAGATTTTGGAATGGACGCTTACTCGCCGCTGATTGTTTTCGCCTTTTGGAAAACCCTGACCATCAGAATTCATGATATGAAGAAATTTCTCTTCCCGAGCCTTTTTCATGCATAATTCCCTCAACATATCATGGATCATGCACGTCTTGATACCGCCATGATGTTTTCTCTGATGAACCATAATGAGACTTCTCTCAACGAGATCATTCAAATAATCCTCTGCCACTTCTTCCATGCTTTTTGAGGTTTGTGGTGCTATGAATCCCTCAGCTACCCAGAGTTTGATGAGTTGGGTGACAAAGATCACATCATCTTCAGGGAATACTCCCATGTAGAGGAAGCATGGTTTTAGATGCCGGGGCAAGTAATTATAACTAAAAGATAGAATGTCCATGACCCGGTGATCGTTTTCGGTTATTGCTGACTTCACATTCCGGGAGATCTGCTCCCAGTACCCAGGCGTTCTGCTTCCTTTTGAGAGGAGGCCACCAATCACCACAATTGCAAGAGGAAGCCCTTTACAACTGTTTGCGATTGTCATTCCAATTTCCTCCAATGAATCTGGGCAGCTTTCTTCACCAAACACATTCATACACAGGAGGCTCCAACTTGCTTGGGGACTTAGAGGTTTCAAATGGTGAACAAGGCCACCTGAGTTTACATAAGTGGCAATCTCTGACAGACGAGTAGTTATAATGATCCTGCTGCCATTGTTGTCGTCCGGAAAATACCTCATGAGACGATCCCATACTTTGGTGTCCCAAACATCGTCTATCACAATTAAGTATCTCCTGCCCTTCAGACTTTGGTAAAGAAGCTCTGCTAGCTGTTCAACACTCTTTTGATGCGGGTCATCACCACTATCACGCCGTGCCGTATCCAGTAGTCTCCTCAGCATTTCTCGCACGTTGTAGTCTTGAGAAGCAACTGCCCAAGCACGAGTGTCGAAACGCTGCTGAATAAGCAAGCCATCATACAAGTTTCTAACCAGAGTTGTCTTGCCGATACCGCCCATACCGACAATTGAGATGATGTCCAGCTTAGATTGGTATCCCGTTAGCCAATCTTTAATCTGCAGCAAATCTTCATCAATTCCCACCGGATTAATTCTATTTTTGTTGCTGGCGCCAACGGATCTTGACAAAGAAGCAGAACTAGAAGAATTGCCTAGCTGCATATCATATTCTGCTTTTGCATCGTTTATCTTAGACAGAGCATCCAAAATCAAATCAAATTCATCCATCAACTTCTCCAAGCTTTTAGCTAAAATCATCTTCTGAAAACAGCGGCCAACTCCACAAGTTACATATTTCGAGAGGACTTGCCCTCGATGCATGTGGGATTCGATGACATCTTCTGCGTCATATGATGCATCTCTGATTTGCGCTTCCAAGTTATTGACAGTTAAGCTGTTTCTCGTTGAAGAATCTTGAAGAATTCGAAACAAACAAGCAACCTTCTCCTTGAATGACGCAATGATCTGTTCTGCAGGTTGAGGTGTCTTCTCTAGTGTTTGTAACAAAGAGTTTACAGCTGCATAAGCCATCTCTCTGATCTCCTCCACTGCAACACACACACACACACACACTCTCTCGGAATATAGACTAGTAATGGTTGGTTGGGTTATCTTACATTACTCAGAATTATTTTATCGTAGTAGTTAGACGGATAGAGATTAGAGATCGAAGCATTCGGATTGAAATGTATTTAATCCCAAGTGGTGCCTTGGTGGCTTTCAAGTATGCGGGAAGCTGCCAGACTTTGTAAGAAATATTCAAGTGAGGAAATTTGTACTAAATTGGGATTATTCTGCAGTCGAACAGTTTGCTATTGAGACTTCAATATGTAGGAAAAGCAAGATCAAGGCTAACATTCATCAGCATAAATTGATTATTGTCCCCTGAACAAGTTGCCTTTTTTTTTTTTTTTTTTTTTTTTTGCGTTTGTTTTGTCGTAGTTGGTATGTGTATTTTTCTGAACAAGTTCCTATCTCCATTAGGGTTAAATTATTGTCGTGTTATGGTGCAATTGGGTTATCTTACATTACTCGAATTATTTTATCGAAGTAGATAGACGGATAGAGATGGTGATTGATCCATTCAAACTGTAATATTCTATTTAATCCCAAGTGGTGGTAAATGAAAAATGAAACTAGATGAGGAAAAGGGAACATTAGACCCGCAGATCTTTTAGTTGCAGTTTTAGCGCTGTCCAACACTAGAAATTTTAGGATTCGTCATGTAAATATTTTAAAAATACAAAATTTTTTGTGTTAATTTTTGTAATATAGTTCCCATTTCAAATATATAAAAAAACCATTATTAGTCTAATAGATGATCGAAAACCAATTATTGAAGCTGATACCAATATTTTCAAAGCTGGATTAAGGCGAACCGATAGAGTTATTGGTCACCAGTTCGATCAGTTGGATCAAATATCTAACAAATTTAATATTATATTTTAGAAAATGCATAATTTTTAAAATAAAAGAACAAATTTAATTTGAAAGTATCACACAATCAAAATAATTGGAGATTTAAAAATGCAAAACTCTATTAGAGATTTACTCCCTAAACTAGTTCTAAACCCGTGCCAAGGAACCAGATTTCTAAATTGGCTCCACTCTTTTAAGTGAACTAATGTTTAAAGATTTTTGGTTAATATCTAAATTCTTTAAGTGAACTAATATCTAATGTTTAAATTAAATGATTAAGCTTGTGTAAGATAAGAATACTGGAATACATTAACAAAATATTAATTATTTTAATCAAAATAAAATTTGAAAGTGTACATTTATCATAACTCATAATGACTAATACATGACAGTTATTTTCAAAATATGAAAGGAAAAAAAAAACTTCGATAATCATCCTCGTAGGAATGAATAGTAGAAAATTCTTTGGTTGCATCTGTACCCAAACAAATAATTAATAATTTACCACCACAGTCGACATAATATTCATATTAAAAATAGGGAAATTATGAACAAATTAATAATCTACCACCATAAACCTTTAATTTTGCTGGTATTGTCTGCTCCCAAAACAAAAACCGACATCAAGGATGTATTAATGAATAATCAAAGCTCTGTCCATCACATTTGCTACAAAATAAATTAATTAATAATATAAGATTACAAATATCACAATAATAATAAAAAAATAGATAAATTAAGAATAAGAACAAATTATATACCTTAAATGGAATAATCGTTTAATGCGTTTGCACTTCTAAATAATTTGTAATAGGTCTGTCCTTGACGGTGTTTACATACAATATTGATTTACTACATGAATATTCTTGAACGTATAGATTATCTGATAAATTTAACTGAACGTATAGATTATATGATAAATTTAACTGTAACTGATAGGATATGAATGAAGTTCCTTTTAAGCTTCAATGAAATAACACATAATTATGAGAGTTGTTGTCACTTTCCTGCATTCAAAATAATTAGTTAATAAATTTGTATATAAAAGATGCACATATTATAAAATTAATAAAATAGTGTAATTCAATTGAAAGTAATCCCTTTATCTGTTCATAGTTGAGGAATATGGACTTCATAGCATACAAAAAGGCTCACTACTCAAACAATTTAAATATATCTTAAAAGGACAAATAAAAGCAACATAAATTGAAAACTCCACAAGCGACAAATAGAAGAACATAACCTAGAAACTCCACAAGAGAAAATATTTTATTGTAAAACCAAATTAAAACAATTTGATCTACATAATTTGATCTACATTTTTGGCATAATCTTGTTACCGGAGGTCTTGGTTTTCTTTTGAGGTTTTCTTTTGACTGAATCATGTAGAAAGATGAAGGATTATGAAGATTTATAAATATGAGGGGTTGACGTTATAAACGTGAGATACATGATATAGGATTTCTCGACCACGCATACGATCTTATCCGATAGATATTTAATATTTCAGTAGATTGAATTAAATTTTAGTGTTGATAATCTCATTTTAAATTCCAAAATTTTTAATAATAGATTTTAAATTTATATGATAGAAAATTCTTAGATTTTTAGTGTAGTTTTAATTTAAGGAGTCTTAAAATGTTGGATAATCATTAAATATTTTAAAATATTATTTATTTTCACAACATAATAAAGAAACAACAATTCAAATGTATAAATTGTTAAAAAAAAATAAAAAAATTGATTTCTACCTAATGGATTTTGAGATTTATGTGATAACAACCAAAAAAAATTTATGTGATAACAAAATTTGAGATTTCTGTAATATGGTTAAGTTTAAAATTCAAAGACGTGGAGAGTTATACTATCTATAATTTAAATATGTGAATGTTTTTATCTAACCTATTAATTTAAATCTCATTAGATTGCATTAGGTTTAATATTGATAATTTGATTTTGAATACAAACATTTGTTACTAACAAATTTATATGATAGAAGGTTTTGAGAATTTAACTGTAATTTTAGTTTAAAGAGTTGTAAAATTTAATAAGATTTTTGCCTGATCAATTTTAAGATAGAAATTTTTAGATTTTTACTATAGTTTTAATTTAAAGAGTTTTAAAATTCTAGATAATCATTAAATATTTTAAAATATTATTTATTTGCACAACATAATAAAGAAACAACTATTCAAATGTATAGATCGTTAGAAAAAATAAAAAAAAATTGATTTCAGTTTGAGATTTATGCTATACCAAAATTTGAGATTTCTATTTAATAGAATTTGAGAAACAAATGTGGAAAGTTATACTATTTGTGGTTTGAATATTTGAATGGTTTTATCTAACCTACTAATTTAAATCGGATTAGCTTGATAATTTGATTTTAAATTCAAAATTTTGTTACTAACAGACTATATGATTAGAAGATTATGAAGATTTTACGATAATTTTTATTTTTATTTTTTGACGGGGGGACGGCCTGAAGGCCGGCTTACATCAAATCAACGTCAACGAAACGTAAAGCAACAACAGGAATATTAAAAGCATCAACGTAAGTCGAAGCTGCATTTCTAGCAAGAGTGTCGACCACTTTATTGGCACCACGACGAACAAAAGAGAACTTCACTCGTGAAGGAGGAGCAAATTGCTTTGATATCGGCTAGAATGTTACCGTGTCTGACAAATCCTCCTCGGATTGTTGGAGTTGATTAATCACATTTAAACATTAATACCCTTCGATTACGATCTTCCGCCATTCGAAGTTCCTCCCAAGAATTACTGCAGTGCGCGCCGCTAGTGTTTCCGCCACCAACGGATTGGAAGAATGTTTAAGCCAATTCGTCTCCCATCCGATAGACTTACCACTACTATCCCACGCCACCACTCCGATCCCCATCTCATTCGAACTCCCAAAGGTAGCTCCGTCAAAATTTATTTTCACCCATCCACTCTCCGGTTTCCGCCACTTGATCACGTCTTGCACATTCCCCAGATTTGTCACATTATCAACACTAGAAATAGAACAGTAAACATTCTCCTCAGCATAACAAACTACCTGGTGCGGCTGTTTGAGAGAACCTTCTACCCTGCATTTATTACGCTGACTCCACACGGACCACATCAATGTCACTACTCTAGCTAACTCCATCTCATCAAGCAGTTTACTCACCTGCACCAGCCCATCTCGTATGTTTGCAGCCAACATTCGTGACTTCGTGTTACTACTCTCGAGATATTCGCCACGGCCCAAACCTGTCTTGCAAAGGGACAAAGAATTAAGGCATGGGTTGTAACTTCTTGTTGATCCCCGCAATGCACACAGACTGCAGCAGACGCGTAATTCCGATGACGCAGGTTAGTACCGGTCGGTAAAATATCCCTGCAACACCTCCACACAAAAATTCGTATTTTCGGTTGAACCTTAAGGTTCCAAATCAATTTCCAAACACCATGATCAGCAAAATTATGGGACGAACCAACATCTCTATTCATCATTTCCTTCGCAAGATAGTAGGCACTCTGAACCGAGTAATTCCCATTTTTATTAAAATGCCAAACCAGCCGCATCATCCCGACGGCTCAAACCCAAAGAAATACTAAGAATTATATCAGCATCCTCCTTAGGAAAACGATTGCGAATTTTCTCCTCATCCCAAGAGACTAACCTCAGCATCATCAAATCAGAGACCCACTCAGGCTGTAGATACGAGTCCTGTCGAAAATAAGGTCGAAAATCTGTAGATATAGGCATCCATCTATCCCGCCAAATATGAACCTTTGAACCATCACCAATTCGCCATCTCGTACCAGCAACAATAAAAAATCTCGCCTCATGGAGGCTTCTCCACGTGTAAGAAGGAGACCGGCCAAGTGAAGCATTCCACACCTCCGAATTCGGAAAATACTTCGCTTTCAAAATCCGGGCAACAAGAGAATCTGGATACCAACATATACGCCACAATTGCTTGGCTAACATGGCCAAATTGAAGGCGTTTAGCTCACAGAATCCCATACCTCCTCCCGTCTTGCTACAACACAACTTTTTCCAAGCAAATCCAATGTATTTTCCGCGAAGAACCACTCCCCCACCAGAAATGGGAGATAATTGACTCAATCTCTCAAATAATATTGTCCGGTTGAAGGAAACAGTTAAGGGAATAGGATGGTATCGCTTGAATCACCGCCTTGATCAAAAATTCCTTACCGACTTTTGACAAAAGTTTCTCCGAGTACCCATTTACACGAGCCTGAATTTTATTCAACATTCTGGAAAAAATCTCCCTTCTCGACCGACCCACCATAGATGGCAATCCAAGATAGAGGTCAAGCTTAGCCACTTTCCTCACCCCAAGTGCCGTGGCCATGTCTTCTTTATCCGTCTCAGAAATGTTCCCACTAAACATGATAGAGGACTTTTACAAATTTATCACTTGGCCTGAGATTCTCCCATACCGCTCTAATACTTCTTTAATGCTCTAAATGGTTTCCAAGTTCACCTTACCACATATCATGGTATCATCAGCAAACAACATATGCGACACCCGAGGCTTATCCCTACAAACCGCCACTCCCAACAGCCTACCACGCCTCTCCAAATCCTGTATAAGAGATATAAGACCTCTGCACACAGAAGGAAAAGGTAAGGGGAGATGGGGTCGCCCTGTCTGATTCCCTTTTTGGGGGCTAGGGACCCAAATTCACCTCCATCCAACAAGAAAGAGTATGAAACTATGAAAATACAAGTCATAATTCTCTCAATAAAAATCAAAGAAAAACCTAACCTGACCATATCTGTGACGCCCCGACAGTTCGGGCGTACATGTATGTTATATGTGACCTTATTTGCGCAATTTAAATTCATTTAATTACGTAATTATGTGTTATAACTTGTTATTATATGAAATACTTGTCAATATGACGTACGTGATTTACGTGAAATTGTGGATCAATTGAACTATTTGAACTACTTGAACACTTGAACTACCTGCGCATGAATAACTTGATCGTGTGTCGTTTCCTTCTCTCGTGATTCCTGATTTCTGTGATTTTCGAGTATGTCGCGCATTTATGTGTTATGAGTGAAAATATGTGCTCATTGTATCTTCCCGACCCCGTTTAACTATCCGAAACTCAACCGGAATGCAAACCTACACCTATACCCGCCACTATGACCCTACCCACTTCTAAGACCCATATCTTACTCATTTTTAACCCAAATGGAGCAAATCTTGACCCATATCCTACTCACTTAAAGCCCCATCATCTCTCATTAATCCCATTTCAAATTGAACACTTTAAACCCTCCAAAGAAGGCAGCCAACCGAGACACCAAGAAGGAGAAGGAAATTGCAACTATTCATCATCGTCCTCACCAAACCATCATCTTGATCTCTCCATTTCATTGATATGTGAGTATATATTATTACATGACATCTTTTCCTATTTCATTTAAGCCATAGCTTGGATAGAATAAGCTTGTCTTGCATGAGTTTGTGCATATGAGGGTTTGATGCTCTTTCCTTGATCATGCATGAACTTTGGTGTTTTCATGAGTTTTGTGTGTGGAAAATGATCCCCTCGCTTTCATTAATGATTGTATTGAATGATATTTGCTGGTAGTTAGCTATGCATGATTTCACCATTAATGAGGGTTTGTGTATAAACTTGAAAACTTGATCATATCTTCCTTCCAAGAATGCTTTGCCTTGTGTTGCACTTTGAGCATGAGTGTGAGCTTGTTTTGCTGAGTCTTTGATGCTTATTTCATGCCTTATTTGTTGTTGAATGGTTTTGGGGGCTTCTTGCTCATTGCTGCACTTTGTTTTCGCTGAAACAGGGGCCGCACGGCGCCGCGGGTTTGTTGAAGGCCCGCGCGAAGTTCGAACTTGGATAAATATTTTGAAAAATGACCGCACGGCTGCATGGATTTGTGAAGAAAAACGCGTGCGGGCGCGCGAAAAGTTTAAAATTTTGGGAAATTAATACCGCACGGCCGCGGGGAATTTGAACTAAAACCGCGCGCGGCCGCTCGGCATTGACCTCCCATGTAAGCTTGTTTCATTTCATTTGCTTCGTGATTTGCATGATTTTCTCGGTTCTTCCTTGACTTGTATGCATCGTTAACTTGACTTAATTGACCTTGTTTTATATGTTATGAGCCTTGATTGAGTTTCTTTCGCTGAGCTACGATTTAATACGTTTGAATGCACCTTAACGTGTTTATATGATCCGTATGATTGCAAGATTGAAGGAATTGATCGAATGTGAATTCTTGGCACAATTATTGCACACTTGAACTTCTTTACCGCATCATGTTTATTCATATGCATGTCATGACATATGCATTTCTTAGCCGAGCGTCTTAATGTGGTCTCATATGTCTCACTTCACTTGTTTGCACAGATCCGGGGTTCGTTGGAGATGAGGCCGCGCCTTGAGCTTCTCTTGCTTTTCTTTTGGCTAAGGTGAGTTTCTCTACTAATAGTTAAACGACCTTATAACACCCGATGTGAAATGATTTGGACCAAAACTATATGTATACGTATTTAGAGTCATTTTTCTATCGAGTAAATGATTGCCAACGTAATGCCCTTATTTTATGAACCTTACCAATTTTTGGTGAGATATGACCGAATTCACAGAATGGGGCCCGGGGCTTAGTATAAGTGGCTAACCGGGGAAGCAAGGGCCGACGGGGGTCCCTCATGCTAGTCCCACCAACTCGCGGCGCAACCTGAACTCGTTGGAGGTAGTGAGGGATGGGGGTGTCGACGGCTTTAGGGGATTCATGTACCCCTTTAGGTCAAGGAATGGGTGGCGGGCCTTGCAAACCCGTCTACCACCCGGAGAAGGAGGAACATGCGGGAAGGCCGGTACACGGATTGCCCAAACGTAACGAATGAATGAATGAATGTGCACTTAATGAAAGAATGCATGAATGGATGATATGAATAATAATGATTAATGAATTACACGAGGTGGCGGAAGGAGAATTATGCACGCCCCGTCGCCGGGCTTATAATGACCCTAATGATAGAATGAAAGATATAATCCCTTGCGTTGATTTCTTTACCCACTTGGGAAATTTGTTCCAAAATCTCACTTGGGATTATATTATGCATGTGAATGTTTATTTACCGCTTTATATATATTGTAAGCCCCGTTTTTATACCTACCAGTCTCTTTTAGACTGAACCCGATTTGTTTTAAGGTTTGTGCAGGTGTAAGGTTAGCTAGGCGGGAATTCAAGTCATAGGTCTTGTATTTTGTTCTAACTTTCCTTTGTATACTCATACTTTATTGTGTTATGAATTGTGCGCCTGTGGCGCTTTATATTCTGCACTTGAGGCTGTGAAGGCCATGCTATGTGAATATTATAATTTTGTAGAGCCCGTGGCTCACTTGGACATGAATGTATATTATGCTATGCTTCCGCATTCTCAGTTTATTCTCGCTCTGTTGTCTGTATGCTTGGTTCAAGGGTTAGCCCACCTAGCTTAGAGTGTGTGTTTGTCCTCGTTCTCCGAGATCTAGCTCGTGTATGGGTTGTCCGTTTCATATATGGGTCGGGTCTTGGTGCGAGAGGATGTGATATCCTGCGCCAGATGTTACAATAACCCCTTTGAGGAACCTCCATTCGATGCAGTCATACGCTTTACTCATATATATCGAGTTTCAGGTTAAAATAACCTTCATTTCCAAAACTTTTACGCTTAATGGAATGATTAATCTCAAATGCTACAACCATATTATCGCAAACTAAATGGTTAGGAATAAAGGCAGACTGGGTAGGAGAGATTATGGAATCAAGAAAAGGTTTAATGCGATTGGCTAGGACTTTAGAGGCGATCTTATACATGACATGGCACAAACTAATGGGTCTAAACTGAGTTATAAGTTCCGATTTTTTGCATTTGGGGATGAAGACCACATGTGTGTAATTCAGTTTCCTATAAAAATGCCCATTATTAAGGAAATCAACAACATATGCAACATTATTCCGACCCACAACATTTCAATAATGCTGAAAAAATGGGGAGGGAGGCCGTTACGGCCACGGCATTTAAGTGGGTACATGTGTTTCAAAGCAAGGGTTATCTCGACAGTCATATAAAGAGCAAGAAGCCTTGCACCCATGTCATCAGTAACACGTCTCATCAGGCAAGTGATACCCTCATCAATCTCTTCGCTACTGCATCCGTTAGAGGTAAAAATGTTCCCAAAATAATCCTCAATGATTTTTCGGATCCCCTCCTCAGATCTATGAGCCGTACCACTATCATCCCCAAGCATCTCAATATGATTGTTACGTTCTCTCTATTTTGCCTTCGAGTGAAAAAATCGGGAATTCCTATCACCTTCCCGTAACCATTCAGTTTTTGCTCTCTACTTCCACCCTATCTCTTCATTAACCAAGGCCTCTTCGAGCTTAGCACGTATAGCATGTTCCTCACTCTTAGTCTCCATGGTGATTTGTCCCTCCCTTAAAACTCGTAGTCGGCTCTCCAGCAATTCAATCTCACGTTTCTCAACCTTTCGGCTCCACTTCCTCCAATTCAACAAACCAATCCGACACCGATTATTACTATCCAGAACATCCTTAACAGGGGAGCCACTAAGTGAATTTTTCCACGCCTCTTTAATAATATTAGTGCAATCTTCTGACTTAACCCAGTGGGCCTCAAACCGAAACGGTTTTCGCTTACAACGTCGGCAATTCCGGTTGGCATGAGGAACAGTAAGGATTGGTGAATGATCAGAACATGAGGCATAAAGGTGATGGATATGGGCCTCCGAAAAAAGCGCCAGCCAAGAGTCAGAAGCAACGGACCGGTCGAGACGGGCCCTTAGAGTATCCGAGTCCGCTTTATTTTTCACCCAAGTAAATGGAAATCCAGAGTAGGTAAGTGCAGTGAGAGCGGCATCCGAAAGAGCATCATCAATATATATATATATATACACCAGCCATTTGTTCCCAAGACCAGTTTTAGTGGACTATCTTGGAGTAGGGGTGGGTTCGGGACGGGGAGTTTGAGATTCGGGGAGTTCGGGGCCGGGGAATTCGGGATCGGGATGAAAATTTGGATGTTCGAGCCCATCCTAAAAATGGCGGATACCCGATTAATCGGGGAGTTCAGGTGTGACACCCCGACTTTTGGGTGCTAAAGGTACATTATGTGATTTAATTCCTAATTGTGTTTAGGATAGAAATTATGTGATTATGTGTTATAATTGTGATTATGTGACTAATTGTGTTTGGAGATTTTGGAATCGAACCAAGTCTTTGTGAACCGAAACAATTAAACCGTGTAAACCTTGAACCAAACCCAAAATAAACCGGACCGGTTCACTTATATCTTGAACCCTTGTTCTTTCTCCCTCATTTTCTCACAAACAATCCAAGGCAAGAAGATGAAAGAAGAGAAGGAAACCCTCAAGCTCTCACCTTTATTAGCAATTTCCCGTTCCATTTCTTGGTCTCTTTGCGATCCGAAGTAAGTTCCGAAATCCCCACGATCTCCTCTTTCACTTAACCGATTGCTTTGATCTTGGTTCTTGCATTTTATATGAGTTTGAGATAGGTAGTGAATAGTAAGGGTTTGTAAACCAATATAGGATTTGGTGATCTTTGATTGTTTAGCATGAGTGAGAGCTTCATTTATGTGATCTATATGACCTATGGGATGCATTTATTTCATGAGTTTTGGTTGTTACATTACATTTATTGCCTTTGCTCATTTTGAGATTGAAATGCATTTTCATAGGTTTTGCATATATGATCATTTGAGGCATGGATTCTTGTTGCATTTGCATCCTATATGGTGGCATTGTATATTGGAGTGTTGCGGTTGTGATTGTTGGAATTATATGTTGGTGTTTTTGGGTTTTGGATCGGCACCCTGTTTTCCTGCAAGATTT
This sequence comes from Lippia alba, assembly GCA_037834125.1. Classification (NCBI taxonomy): domain Eukaryota; kingdom Viridiplantae; phylum Streptophyta; class Magnoliopsida; order Lamiales; family Verbenaceae; genus Lippia; species Lippia alba. The sequence goes on along the minus strand of JBBMKE010320158.1, from coordinate 177 downwards.
CTGCCCAGATTTCCTTAGCCAAACGGGCGTTTGGCTTTTCCTTTGTTTTTGCAAACGCCCGTTTGGTAAGGCGCCAGATTTGAAAATGTGAGAGCCAAACGGGCGTTTGGGTTTTGTGAAGAAATATGAAACGCCCGTTTGGAAATGAAATTCTGAGGCAGTAGCTTTTTGAACGCC
>JBBMKE010320049.1:0-13493 GCA_037834125.1 Lippia alba | reverse complement strand
TTTTTTGTGTTAATTTTTGAAAACACAGGGTTTTTTGTGTTAATTTTTGTAACACAGGGTTTTTTTTGTCCATTTTTAAAAATACAGGGTTTTCTATGTTAATATTTGTAATATAGGGTTTTTTATGCCCATTTCACCTAACACAGGGGGTATGACGTAAATAACTCGTTTATAATGAATCGAATGGTTTTCTTTTTTCTTTTTATAGAAAAGATTTATAGTTTTCACACTAAAATTTACTGTGCAAGTATACATTAAATTGCGATGCAGTACTAAATATATGCAGTAGTAGTTCATTAACGACATTCCATCATCTATATCTGCGGTTGGTCATTTGTAATATTGCGGCTCATCCACTTTTGTTGATATTTGTAAGACTCTCTCTTGAAATGTTATTGTAAATATTTTTCTTGTTATGTTCCTTTAGTGTTAGCCTTATGAAAATGACGAAAGAAAAAAGATGGCGACTCCATATGCTCCTCGTGATAATGACATTAGTGATATCTTTTCATAAATCACGGAGATGACACATTCCAATGTAATGGACATATTTTCTGAAGGTTGTAGAGGGAGGCGATCCTTAGAGATCTCTTGAATTGTTACATGATTAGACATATTGAATATTGATATGTTTGTTCTTCTCAAGATTTTGTGTATACTGGAAGAATTTCGGTGGAATATGTTTGGTTTTATCATTTTTGATTAACCTTCCTTCATTTGAGCAATACATGCGGCATTATCTTCATAAATCATCGTTGGACCTTTATCACCTGATACGTCGCAGGAGGTTAAGATATGTTGTGTCATAGATCTTAACCAAACACATTCTTAATTCACTTCACGAAGTGTAATGATTTCAGCATGGTTGGAAGAATTAGCAACAAAGGGTTTGTTTCTGCGATCATCAAGAGATCTTGGTCCCTCTAATTGTAAATACATAAATTTGTTTGGGATCTAACTTTATGTGGATTTGATAAATATTTTGTATTTGCATAACCAATCAAAACATGTTTTGTATTTTTTGAATAAGATAATCCTAAATCTGTTGTACCTCGAAGATATCATCATAGACGTTTGATCTCATTCCAATGACTTTTAGTTGGGGATGATTTGAATCTTGCTAGTAAATTAATTGCAAAAGATATGTCAGGCCTAGTACAACTAGCAAGATACATAAAAGCCCCATTAGTATTGAGGTATGGTGTTTTAGATCCAAGAACTTCTTCATTTTCTTCATGATGGCGAATTGGATCGTTTCTACACTTAGCGATCTCTCAATCATTACAGTGCTTATAGGGTTTGCTTTATCCATGTTAAAGCATTTCAATACTCTTTCAGTATAATTTAAATGACAAGCTCAAATCCTATGGCTATGAGCAATAAAGAAATCATAAGAAATACCATGAAGGTAACTAGATCTTGATCCTCTCTCGGGATATCTAAACTAAGAAAAAATAAAGTGAGAATTATTACTATCACTATTAAGAAAACTAATAAGTATGACAATATCTTGATATGTGTAACTTTATAAAAATTTGGGAGTAAGAAATAAGGTGTAGAAGTTAGTGAATTATGTTTACCCAAACTCATCTACTTATAGCAAAGTTTTATTAGCCATAATATATATTATTTTATTTAAAGTATAAATAAATATAAATGTAAAAATTAATTATAATAGTTTATGCATGCTCATTGTTGATAGAAATATATGCAAAACGATAAATATATAAGCATATATATTAACAATTAGGTCAAAATTTAAATCCACATAGTTATGTACTACATAAATATAAATAAGGAGCACAATCTTCTATTATAGGTAAATAAATATAATAAGGAAGTTTGACCCTTTATTATATAAGTAAATATTAGTAGGAGGTTTAGTCCTCTGTTAAATTGATTATAAATTGTTTACTTTGATTTGTGTTGGGCCTATGGTTCAAGGGGAAGCCCGAGAAATTTGATGGAATAAGCTATACGGCTAATTTATCTATTTCTTGCCCAGAGCAAATGACTTTATTATCTCAAAGTTTCTCTTTATGGATAAATATTTTGAACTCCTATAATATCACGATTTTTGGAATTTATATCCCGAGTTATAAAAATTCTACGTTTACATCTTCAACTATTATTTTGTTACAAATTGCAATCTGGTCTCAATGGATGTGTGACATGTACATGAAAATTTTTAAACGTGTCACATGATGAGTGGAACCAGGTTGCAGTTTGTAACAAAATTATGGGAAAATATCACAGGGCCCCCCTGTGATATTGAAAATTTTCAATTAACCCCCGTGAAAGATAAAAATTCTCTGAGCCACTCCTCTTGTTATTTTTGAAAGAGCACGTTTCCCCCTTAATGGAATGCGTGTTTTCCATGCGCAAAATTTGAGAGTGTTATATGCGTTTTTTAAGTTAAAGCACCTGAATTGACTAAATTTCCCTTATTATGTTTTGAGATACTTATATCTCTTTCTTCCTTTCTTTTTCATTTAGCAGCCGTTTTTTTTTTTGCAGCTTGAAGCTTTGGAGGCTGCAGTTTTTCCATGGCTTCTTGCTCCACCAACCTTAGGCCTGAGAACACTCGATTCATCGATTTGAGGTACGGGGAAAATACCTTACTGGAAATGCCCATCAAAGTGTGAGATTAAAGTGGTTGAATCTCAAGAGAAATCTTCAAAAGTCAGCTTTATTATTGTTGCCCTAACAAGAACCCATAAGGCAAATTCTTTCGCCAGTGCAATTCGGTTAGAGCTACTCTTGGCTCTCAAGGTTTCCCAGTTGAAATTGATGAGGGAAATGAGTCATTTAGCTATTCAAATGCTAAAGAAGAAACTGAATGTGAGGAGGCTGCTGATGTGGTTTCGAGGATGTCAATTGTTGGTGATTCCTCAAGGAATGAAGACAATGGAACTTTCATACACGTTTCTTGGGTATTTACTGCGGTTTTCTTCACAATAATAGTGATGTTTTGGATGAAATTGTAATGTGTATAGGTTTTTAGTCTCAGGGGGTGTTAGTGTTATATTAGGGAACTTGTAATCTCCTTTTGTAACAAAAAATGTCAGACGAATAAATGATTCAGTTGTGTATGTTTCAGATGCAGTGAGTGATTCATAATTCTCATTCCATTTCATAAATTGTCTAAATGATGCATGAAATGCTAAAATATTTGCAAAAAAAAAAAATGTAAGAACTACACTGAGGTTAAGGAGAAATGCAATATTGCCTACAAATGCACAAAATATGATCCAGAACTAATTAAAGGATACGCATTTCACCAAAACACACCATCACAGATGGTATTTGCATACTAAACTTGATTAACAAAAATTCATAACTGAGTATATGCAAATAAACTTGCATTGTTCTTAAAGAAACACCTAGCCTACATAACTACACATTTCATGTTCTTGAAGAAGTCCCGAGTCTTTTTGCCCTTGAGTCTTTTGCTCTTGAGTCTTTTCTACACTGTCTTCTTCTTTTGTGGCAACGTTGATCTCTGTGATGCTTGCAATGACTGCAATGGCCCATATTCACAAATAGGTAGAGGCATGCCACCACGACTAAACCTAGAAAAATCCCCTGTCTCATACTCCTCTTGAGTGAAATCTGTACCAGCAAGGCCACATTCAATGTTGTGGTCTGTGAATTCCTCCTCATGAGCAGTCTATGTTGCACGGACACGGACACGACGACACGAATTTTTTCAAAATTTTAGGACACGACACGGCTATATTTTATATAAATAAATATATTTTATATATAAATAAAAATATTTTATATAAAAATATTTATAAGTATAATCTACGCAACATAAAATATTTATAAAAATATATAATATTAAAAATTTAAATAATTTTTGTTATTTTAATTTTCTTTCTAAAAAATTTAAAAAATATTAAAAAATGTGTGAAACTTGTTCTGCCGTGTCAGACACTTTATCTCGCTGTGTCCAACACCGTGTTCCTTTTTTTTTTTCCCGGAAACTCCATCAGCCGTGTCCGACACGTGTCGGAGCTGTGTCCGTGTCCGACACGTGCCGGACATTGCACAGACCATTTTTCAGGCGTGTCCGTGCTTTAGAGGAAACTACCCATGTCTTGTTTTGTTTTAAGAGATAGGTTAACCTATTTAAAAAAAAAAAAATCCCCATACAAAAATATATGAACACTTGTTAATTGTTTGTTTGAAAATTGATATTTAGTAATCAGTAATAGTTATATATATTCAGTACAATCTTATTATTGTTTCCTACCATTATAGTGTTTTAATTAAAATTATGCAGAAATAATTTTTCTTTCATTCCATAATACAATCCCTTGTTTTATATATATATTTCAGCTGTTAAGCTATATTGCAACGGACTAGCTACTAACTAACTCGTACGGGTCAGTTTGGCTTACAACGTAACAAAAAATAATTATGTTTGCGCATGATACTATCTGAACTTATGCATACATTTTAAACACCTATTATCACAAAATAAACGAGACCCAAATATATATAATTTGGAAGTATTAATAATTCAAGATTGTTTTGGGATTAATCTCGATCAAGTATATTAGCTCAAATTAAGTTGAATTTAACAATAGGTAATATTTGTTTGATACTTGAGATTTTCGTAGAAAATGATTCAAAAAATTTATAGTTAATATTGTATTAGAAAGAATACATTACATTTGTTTTTGATGAATTGAAATGATGAAATTTCATCTAATTATATCATTCCTCCTAGTTCAATCTATAATAGAGGTCAATTAAAGAATATTTAGTTGGTTTGATGCGAATCGAAAATCGAATAGTTTAAATTTAAATGACTTAATATCGACCATCTAATGCGAGAGCAAGTAAAATCAAATCAAATAGAAGGTTTAGTCCATCATATCTAACATTTTATTACTTTTTTAGCGTTGTACTTACATATGAGCCAATTGTACTCCCTCTATATATACGTAAATTTCACAAGTTTTTAACATTATTAAACTTGTTATTAAAAGCAATTGAGGTTATTCTCACCCCCAAAAAAACGATAAATAAATAAATAAAAGCAATTGAGGTTGTAAATGACGTGCATTTACCGCAGCTTTACTGGAAATGGAATCAGGAGGAGAATATTATGTGCGTCTTCGCACTACATTAAAAGAACAGAAAACATTGTACTATAGCTAATATTTAATTACTCTAAAAGCCTAATTAAATTCCTTGATGATATGAAAAGCAACCTAAGTCCAGATATTACTGAAACTATATGTAATAAATAATAATAGATGATAAAAACAAAAATAGAAAGAAGAGACCAAAACCTACCCACACGCATCTATGCAAATGTGGCTCCCTCTTTACAAAAGAATTACTATTAAAGTAGTTCTATAAATTTTTTTAGTAAGAAATTAAACTGATGTTGGATTCTTTTTTCATATAAATTAAATTAAAATTTTAGTTAATTCACTATTGTATAAGCTCCGCAAAGAACATGTTCATGGCTTCCCCCAATGCACCGATATTTTAAGAAATATAATTTTGTTATATCATATTGTATCGTATTAGATATTTTCTATGTGAAAACTTCAAAAAAATAATAATAAAATCATATTATTGTATTTTATATCGTATCTATATCACCGTATCCTTATTAGTGCATCATATATAGCTTCATCCATTTAAGGCATGTATTAGCAAAACGACTTGCGTGTCGTTCATTATATTTGTGGTTGGTGTAAATTTTAAAAACAATTAGGAGTATAGACCGGATGTAAAATATATCCTCATGTGATAGGTTTGATTTTGCCGGACTAGATTTGAATTATAGCAATTTTATGTTAATATGTTTTATAAGATTTTCGTTTGTACTAAGTAAATTAAGGAGTATGATTTGTTAAAGATACAGATAAAGATGATTAAATAAAACCCGTAACATATGTATTATTGTATTTAATACTGTTAAATTCTTTCAATAGCAATTTTTTTTTCAAATATTATATTTCATTATTGTGTTATTATTATTTATTTAATTCTTTTTTTGACGACATTATTTATTTAATTCTAAATTGCCTGTATTGGTGCCTTGGTCGATTAGAGTAGATTTTTCATATGTCTGTCCGATCCAAATTCATGTAAAGTTTTGATAACTCTAATATAAGGATATTTTTTTTAAATTATTATTTTGTCATATTTCGTTTTATCGTGTTAAATACTCATACTTAAATAATTTTCATGTATTTTTTTTCTAAAATATACGTTGCATATTCATATCGCATGTTATTAGTATTATTATATTCGCATTTATATATGATAGTTAATAAATTAGATGCACTTTATTCTAGTTAGAGACTTGCAATTCTCAAATTATATTAGCCAACAGGGGTTGGTTCAAACGATAAATAGATTCATTTTTAAGGGCGGGGTTCCCGATTCGAATACTCACTTGGATGTGCCTGTGTAAAATAAATAAATAAAAATCTCAAATTCTATTATCGGTCCAGAGTTGATATATATATAATCCGCCCTTTGACAACTCTATTATTAACATTACGAATATAGTCACTGATATCAAATTTTGTGCCTGAACCCGACCAAACCAATTAAATTTTGTGCATGAGACAACTAGGGTCAAATTATGCACAAAATTTGATATCAGTGACTATATTCACAAATATGGAAGAAAATATATGTGAAGTGGAAATTTAAAACCATTACAAATTATAAACTTTAATATATCAAAATAAAATATATAGAAAACTCCCCGTATAATATGGTATAATATATAGATACAAATATGACAACACGAATACGATTCCAAATAAATATGAAATTTTTCTTGAATATTTTATATATAAAATATTAAATACGATATCCGATGCCATAAAATTAAAAAAAATAATATTTTTAAAATCTATCACTACGTTCACAGTAGTATCCCCAAGCATAAAATAATTAATAACGAATTGCCAAATTTGCAAAACCAATCATATGTATAATTAGTACACTTAATCCCAAAAGGCACTGCATTTATACTTTGGATGCGGACAGAAGAAAGGCTGCCACAGAAATGGAGGGGTGAATTTGTCTTTTCGGGTTCGTTCACGACCGCACCTTTACGAGTGGGGGCAGAAGTTTATCTTTATCTTGAGGATTAAGGTAATTTAGGATATGCATGCTACCTTTGTAAGATCCACCAAACTTATTTAAATCTCCTTTAAATTATTAATTAATTTCATAATATATTATTATAAAGTAATCAACAAGATACACAATGATGATAATCCCTCGTGTAGGCTGCATGCAACTTTGCTAGTTTGACGTAGTTGGTGGTCAAAATAATATTAATCTTTTATGCACTTGAGGGCTTTCTCACTTTTCTTTTCTTTAATTTGTCATGAAGACAATTTTTCATCAGAAAATTAGAAAGTATATGACAATCAATTTGGTCGTTGCTCTTGATATGAAGTTTCGTGCAATAAACAAAAATAGGGGCATAATTCCGCATAAAGTACGAGTTTCGCGTTCACACCTTATTACCAAACTTATATATATATGACTAATTCCAAACACTCATGTACTTTAGGATTTAGTGTATTTTGTCCTCTAACCTTTTGAATCAATGCGATTTCTTTCCTAATCTTTGAAAAATATCATACTTAATCCCTTTTAACAAATTTTGACCGTCGATTTTTCTTCCGTCACGGCGAGTCAAGCTTCAAGACCACCATCATCGTGTTCGTCTCTCCAAGACGAACAAATCTCATACCCCAGTCTACCCTATTAGCTGCTGAAAGCCATTACAATGCTTCGTCCGTCATCCACCATCTTTGACCAGTGATTTCTACTTTGTCATTTGCCGGATTTTGATTTCAAGACTATTGTTGTGTTCCTTGCATTGAAAGCTTCAATTTGATATATAATATCAACACATTTCAAATCTATTTTGTAAAAATTTAATTTGCTGAAGGGGTTAAGTGTAATATTTTTCAAAAGTTAGGGGGACAATCGCACTGATTTAAAGGTCTGAGGGTAAAATGCATTAAGCCCCAAAGGATAGGGGAGTGTCTGGGATTAGGAAAAAAATTTATTTTACTATTTGAACTTTGTCACTTTTTACAATTTATCAACACAACAATATTTTATTACAAACCGTCATTCAATTTTTTTACATTTGAAGATACTTACAAATTGCTAGTAAGGAGAATCAAAGGCTTCATTGCGAACATTGTTGGCCCGCTACAAAGCTCCTTCATCCCGAGTAGAAATACTCACGGTAATACCCTAATTCTCAAAGAACTCATTCACAAGATGCGTGGCTCCAAGAGTAAGAAAGGAGCATGCTCCTCAAAGTAGAATATTGTGAAATTGAGACCCTACAAATCCTATTCACCCGACGTGTATTTATTCTTTTTATGGAGTGCTTGAGTTACTGATTGAGGAGGTTGTCATGGCAAAGAAATTAAAACCAGTGGCTAGATACAGAAAAGGGCCAAAGGTTAATCATCTTTTATCCGTTGATGACATAGTCCTCATCGCCGAAGCTTCGCCTAGGATGCGTTAACTATCAGAACAATTTTAGACAAGTTCTGCAATGCCTTAGGTTTAAAGATCAGCCTTAACAAGTTAAAGGTTTGCTTCGCTCCCCACACGACTATAGTAATCTAGCAATGGGTGTGTGACCCCTAGTCGAATAACAAAATGAATCGAAAAACCTTTCAGTCAATGACAATCAGTGAAATATGATCTTCCTACTCCATCTCTCAATCAAGAACTAAGGCATGAGAATATTCTCAAAGCCTTAATATCCATGGTCTTTAAAGTTAAGTTCATTTCATATCCATTAAGACCTCAATCTAAGAAAACCTCACTTCCTTGATGTCTTAATCTTTTAACCACCTTGGTCAAAGGCTTAATATTAATGGATTACGAACAACTTAATCAGTAAAAGACCATTCTTGTTCTTAACAAGTGTAGGTCCTTTATTGATTCTACTAATTCTACATATGACGCTAGTGTAATTCCAACATAGGTCGTGGTTCAGGTGTCTATACGGTGACATCCTTTTGAGCCTATATCAAAGATTACAGAGTTAACTCATATGAGACATTACAGAATCTCAAGTCTAAGGATTATTAATCACATCATTGACTTGTGAGATATTTCCTAATCTGGAAGTCTCCTTTTCCATTTAGGAATGTTCTTACGCAAGACATCTTAGTGATGAAGTTCTTGTAACAGTCACCCTTATGTATTATGAATGCATCATCATATGCACTTATCAATTCATGAAACTGAGTGATCCTTCAAAAGGACATAATTACACAAGTAAGTCTCAACAGAGTCAAGGTCGGCACTCCCATTGTCTGACGGATTCGTCAACTTGGAGAAGTTTCTAATCCTCGCCTATGGAGTCAAGAACTTGTTTCATGTGCCGTTCTCATAAGGGCAAACCTCTTAACGGCCTCATTAGATTAGCGGAGTTGAAAACATGCAAAAAAAAGTCAACCCAAACAGACATAAATAAGCACATAAATAAGTGATTGTCTATGAACAAAATCATTCTGTTTATTATTCAATGACTGTTTGTAATTTTACAAAAAAAATAGTAAAACATAAATGCTGCTTTAAGGGCACTATTCCTAACACCATAGGCCTGAGAAAGTAGCCATAAAGATAGTTATGGCAAGCGCACTACTAGAATGTCAAAGAGCGTTTGGGCAGTTAAAGAGAGATTGGGCCCTCGAGCCAATCTAGGGAGGTATTGTTCTCCAGGCTCATTCTTGGCTATTTGGCTTGAAAGACGCTTAGGCGGGATCAAGCATTAGGCTGGATACATTTGCTAGACTCTGCTGCTCATGAGGGGCTTTGGGGTCTCCCGAGGTAGATTAGGGATCCGCGTGTCTTGCTAAGAAGTGTTGATGTGGCTCAATTATATTTAAGCCACATCATATATTTTCTTTTATTTTGATGATATCTTTTGATAAATGTCACTTTTTTTTATTTTTTCTGGCTGCACTCGTAACATGCTAAGAAATTATATTTTAATTTAAACCACAAAATAATGGACATTTAATCAAAAAATGAACTCTGTAATAAAACTAATCAGAATATAACACAAGTTGTCAATTCCGAGATTAATTTGTATACAAGAAAATTATTCTAACTCCCCTAATACTACAAACTCAATTTCTACACTTTGAAGTATGGGTTCTCGACAGGATCCAGCATAATTCAATAATATAATTTGTCATTCAAATTACCTACATTTACAAAATATACATTAATCTCTTTTGCAAGAATATTTCTATAAAAATATTTTTTTTATAAGTTTAATCTGCAAATTGAGTAACAAATAGAAGAGAGCAATAAATTTTCACTAAATCCCAGACTTAGTCCCAACAAAATTGATGTCTTACACCCATAAGAACAAACAATCAAATATTACTCACATAAAAACGAACAACCAAATATTTAACATAATCAGTTCACATATAAGCAGAGAAATAACTTAAATTTACTCAAATTATATCATCTCCTGAAATCCTTCATCTATCATCACCAACACCTTTTCTAAAGCCAGTAACTTTGCATTGCTAGTTTTGGGCTTTTGCCCAACCTTCCTTGCGGTATTGTGCGCAGCTGGAGAGGCTGCGGCGAAGAGTGGGTTTGGGCGGTACTGCGAAGAGTTTTAGCTGAGGATGGTGATTGCTTTGTGACGTTCGCTTGGGCACTGTGGCGTAACCGTAACTATGAGTTCACTGAGAAAGAGGGTCTATACCCCCATAAGTTGGTAGAATTTGCTTAAAAACTTTTTTGTGGAAGTGGAAAATGATTCCAGACTGTTGGCCCTTTCCTGGAGGGCTCCTTGAAAAGCAACACGGACGGTGCTGTCTTTAGAAGGGAGTCTGAAGTTGGCCTTGGGGATATTGTGGATGAGCATTAGGAGGCGTGAGAGATATGAGCCTGAGATTGTGGAAGCATTTGCGCTTAAAGAAGCAGCGGGACTTGTACAGGGAAGAGGATACCAAAATGTTGTCTTGGAGTGCGAGTGCTATACCTGATCAAGAAGCTGCAAGATTCAAAGTCGGATTGGTCGAATGTTGGCACCATCATACCAGGTAATCGAGAGCTCCTCTCTCATCATCCAATGGTCTCTTTCTCTTTCGTTCGTCATGGTGATAATTGAGCAGTTCATACTTTAGCTCGCCTTGCTTTGAATGCTTTTAATAGGAACATTGTACTCCGTTTGTATTACGAAAGACTTGACCACTTAGTCTCCTTTCATCTTCCTTTTTCAAAAGAAAAGGAGGAAAATCGCAGGAAATACTCCCATTTTGTAAAACCAGCATTTTACTTGATAGTAATGTATTTAAAAAGTTTAGCCTTAGCATTAAATTCTTTTATAGAATAAGAAATTTTGGGGAAAACCTCAATTTTGATCACATAAATTAAGCCAAATCAGTTTTCAGTCCCATTAATTACGACTCGTATTTAGTCCCACAAACTGCAAGTTTACCTGTCTTAGCGCGAAAACTAGTTTGTATATCGGGAAATCTGGCTTCCCCCCCCCCCCTCCAAATCAATCAATCATACACAGAAGGTGATGATACACCCAATGGAAAAGGTTCAGAAGCTAGAATCAGATCATCTATGGGTAAAGAACATTTAATTGATGAGGGCAAATGCAAATATTGTTAGTGTTAGGTAAACCGACAGTAAACCAACTTGGGACTAAAAGTGAGATGTGTTACAATTTTGAGGACTAAATACGAGATATGTTCCAGAAATCGGGGTATGAATAATCACCATGCAACACGAAGTTCCCGATCAATGATATAAATATGAAACTGCAGCATCTATATCACACAAAACAGAAGAATGAAAAAAATAATAATGGTACAATTTCATGCATTTTATGTATGCAAATCTTCTCAGGAAAGCATTACGGGCAAGCCGGCTGCTGCTGTGTTATGCAATGAATATTTCCTCCACCAAGTACTATCTCACGAGCACCTTCAATTCTCACAATCTGATTACAAATATTAAGGAAGGAAAATTTCAAGCAAGTGTTGGTCGAAATATGGGGGAACATGTGATGGTAGACATTTAAAAGTTCAAAGTCAAATATACAAGGGGATAATTACAACTGCATACCCTGAGAGTTGGCCTAATTACACAATCTTCCCCACAGGTTTGAGAAATTTACAGAAAGTTTCTCTGGCATACTCTTAGTTACGCTTGCTATTATATTTATGAACTTAAAGGGAGTGTCAAAGGGAAAATAAAGGTATTCATAAAACATTGGAGATGGTGTCATCAAAATTTACCGATTCAAATGGGTGTTGTAAATTATTTGACAGAGAGGTTTTTTGTAATTTCTCAAACCTCAGGATAAAATTACTGTATATTGGTGAAATTATCCCTAACAAAAAATTAGAGACATCCTCCCCAAACCCAGTGCCATTTAATGTCTTAGCAACATCATGGTAAGTCTCCCAACTCCACTTGATCAGATAAATTAAAAAAAATCAAATATTGTCATGTAGTCGTGCATGATTATTGTAAAAAGTTATCTTCTCACCTCATAATCTGGAAATGCCGAAGACAACACACGAACAGCTTCATCATCCCACTTTTTATCACCAAATTGGGGTGTAATAATAGCTTTGTTGGCAATATAGAAGTTCACATAAGATGCAGCAAGTCTCGTACCAGGAATCCTTGCTTTACCATCACCATCCTGTGGTTCCATTCCACCATAACATAATAAGTGGTAGAGAGAGTGAGACAATTATATTTGATTTTCAGATAATAATTATGAGGAATACGGTGAAAACCCAAAAACATGATTTTTTCTTAGAAAAAAAAAATGACAACCACGACAACAAAATTATATGGATAACTACACTAGCATACCTGAGGTTTATTTTAATTGCAAAAACTTCCCTGGCATACCCGAAGTTAGGCCTAAAGCATGTTATTATAGTCAGGAATTCGAAATCAAATATTGACCAGTTAAAGGAAAAAATTGTGTATCATAAACAATTAGAGCTAATAACATTAAATTATGGATTCAGTGTAATCTACATTTTTTTGAATGGGGAAATTTTTCTAATTCTTTTAAACCTCGGGACAAGTTTGTGTAATTTAGGTCAAAACCTCAGGGAATTTCAATGTAATTATCCCAAAATATATTTGGTAAAAATCCAAAAGAGAAAAGGTCAAAAAACAAAAAAGCACTATAGTGAGAACAATTTTAACCTGTAGCAATCCGTCAGCCTCCTCATCTGTCATATAGAGTGGACCAGGCACATGAAGCTTGATGATTTCAAAATTTCTACCTTTGGCATCTGTAACACTGTTAAGCACGGAAAGAGCCTCAACAGATCGCTCATATTGGGGGTCCGATTCATTATCAGTCCATGAGAGTAAAACTACACCAGGCCTCACGAAACAGCACATGTTATCAATATGACCATTTGTGTCATCATCTCCTGCAAAATGCATTG
>JBBMKE010319830.1:0-13494 GCA_037834125.1 Lippia alba | reverse complement strand
GCGGAGCGAGAGGAATTCACGGCGGAGGAGGAAGATTCCGACGGCGGCGCCTCCGACCACGTGAGCAGATCTGAAGTCGAAGTGTGAGGCTTTCGAACAGGCGTTGCTCTCTCCATTCTCCCTCTTCTTGGTATTCTGGTTCTTTCTCTAGACCTGGAACTGAGCAGCGTAGTTTTTGAAATTCAAGGACGTTGTCTGGGCTTTATAGTATGGATTTTGGCACGACAAACAGTACTACTTTTTTCATGATTTTCTTTTCTTTTTTTTTTCTTACTTTTTTTTATGTGTTATTTTACACACGCACATTCAAGCGGGATTCGAATCCGGAACCTCACCCTTAAGAATGAATCTAATTACCGCTTGGACCAACTCTTGTTGGCATTTTTTTTTCTTACTTGTTAAAAGATAAAGTTTGTTTGCCTTTATTTTGAATTTTGGTTTTGAGTATTTTTTGGAGAAAAATACTGATAATATTGGCATTTGAAATATTTATTGAGGAAATACCATTAAAAAAATATATATATTTATTGAGGAAACCTAAACAATTTGGGCACTAAAAATGACACTGTGAGATTGAGGATGTGCGTATACACTGTGGACAAAATGGGGAGAATTTGGTTCACGCATTGGTGAGTTGCCCACCGTTTAGGCAAACTTGGGCTCTCTCCAATATACCTTGGCAGAAAATTGCAGCTTTGGAAGTGAACTTTAAGGAGGGAGTGGCGGAAGCTTTGAATTCACTGCCGGATGTAGAGGCGGTGAGGTTACTACAATAATGTGGCTTCTTTGGTCCAATAGGAACATGAAGAGGGTGGATGGCGACTGCTAGAAGCCACATGAAATTATACGGGCGGCGGACACTTTCATCTCGCCACTGCGATCAGTGGATGAAGAATGTAGTAACGATGTTGATGGAAGCGAGGTGATCAGATGGAAGAACCCCCCCGGGTGGATTAAGGTGAATTTTGATGGGGCTACTTTTAAGGATGAGAATGCGATTGGAATAGGTGTGGTGGCCCGGGATCACAATGGAGATTGTATTGGATGGGAGGAGGATCGAAAATGGCGTATGTGCAATCCGCTTTTGGCTGAAACCTTTGCAGCTCTCTCGGCAGTTAAATTAGCCCGGGATTTTGGGTGGGAGCGCGTTATCTTTGAGGGTGACAACTTGAATGTGGTCTGAAGGATGCATGGAGACGAGGAGGATTGCAGCACCCTAGGCAATATCTTCCATGATATTAAGCGTATTTCTAATGTCTTTTTGGCTTGTCGGTTTTCTAGTATTCGTCGTGGTGCGAACTGTGTCGCCCACTTGTTAACTCGTAATACGGCTTCGGCCTGCGTTGGTTCTTCTGATATTCCTTCGTTTGCTTTGGATAGCGTTTTTGCTGATTTGATCTAGTTGCTTTGGGGCCTGGGGCCTCGTTTGGTCTCAGAAAAAAAAAAGAAGTGGATCTGGATATGATTATTAATTCATATTTTGTGAATTGAGGTGAGGATAGTTTGACTTATTTTTTGAGGTTGTTAGGATGAAAGGTGGGGCCCGCGGTGGTCGGTAAAATTCAAGATGAACCAAATCGGATAAATTAAGAACATTAGAGGCCGTTTGATATTATAACTAACTCACGTAAGAAAGGGTAATATCGTGTTTGTTGTTGTTTATTAAGTTATGCAGATCAATTAAAGTTAATATTCGACCCTCCAAAACTCAGCACTGTTCACAGTTCATCAATTAAGGTGGTGTCTACAAACTCTACTGTATAAGCAGAAGTGAAAGTTGATAAAATTTGCAGTAGTAAAAGCAGTGAGTGTTTGAAAAAAAAAGTGAAAAACAGAAAAATAATTGAGTATTTGCAAAGAAAAGTTGAGAGTCACTTTTAATTTTAATTAAATTACTAATTTACCCTTAAATTTTTTTAAATTATTTTGATCAATTTAATATAATTTAAATAATATATTAATACTTTAAAATTATATAAGATAAGTATGTATAATAAACAAAATGCATGTAAAAAATAGATAATGAAAAAAAATATGGAATGATTTTGAAATAAGTAAATTCATAAGAATTAAGAAAAAAAATAGTAATTATAGATTTTTTTATCAACTTTTATTTGAGATTTTTAACATTATTGGTAGGAAGAGAAAAGGAGCAATGAATATATAAATAGGATTCTATAGGAATATAAAAAGGGATATTATTGTCAAATAGAGATTTAAATAACTGTATAATCTATAAGCATATTCCAGAAGCATGTCTGCTTCTAGATTCTAACTTATTTCTGCTTAAAATAAATAGAAAATCCAGAAGTGGGCTGCTTCTGGATTCTGATTTATTTCTGCTTAAAATAAGTAGAAGCTGGTATTCCAAACACTCTAAAACCACTAAAAATAAGCACTTATCTCATAAGTGCTTATTTTTAGAGTTTGCAAACACTCCCTAAGTCTTGTAGAATTATGAATATTAATGACAATCTCCTATATTAATTTTTTTAATACAATTTAATATTACTTAAAAAGCCTGAATAAAATTAAATTAATGTACATACCAAACGCTTCCTTATAATATAAGACTCCTTCTCTTGTTCCAAGTCCCATATTGTAGCTTATCTAGTTTTGGATGATAAATTTGTTATTGAATATTCAATTTCTACGACGTAATGACACATTTTCCTCTGAATACTTGATTTTAATTGTTTGGTTCAGATAATATGGATACCCATAATATATTTTGAGGGTGAACTTACCTGATTTACTTTCTGTAATTGTTTCGTTCAGACAATATGGAAAGTTATTATATATTTGATGCTGAACTTCTTGTAGGAGACATATTTCCCGCTTAGCAGTACTTGATTTGCTTCTCTTCAATTGCTTCATGGGAACGGAGTGTACGGGTCATTAAAATTAGAAATTTAATTTTTCACTATAAGTTATCTGAGTTTTAAAAATTAAAATATGAAATTTTTAATTAAATTAGTATACTATATTATAGTGGGATTATATTATTTAGTGGTAGGGTTAGTGTTGTGTATTTTTAACTATGGAAATTTTCAAAAGAATCACAAAATTATCGTATAATTAATTGAATTGGATGGAATCCGAAGGCTTTCTTATTTTTTATATAAGTTTTGACTTGTGAACAACGGAGGCATTGTTTTTCATGAATTTTCACTTATTTTTATTAAATTGACTTTATAGATTGAGAAGTTAAAGGGAACTTTCATGTGGTCCTTATAACTATCCAAATAAATAAATTTATCGGTTGGGTTTGGTGGATTATCTTTATTACTATTGGGAACCGAGGTTTTTAAATGCGAGCCGGCCGTGGAATCTTAAATTAACTGATTTTTTAATCAGTTTTTTTTTTTAAATAAAACAATCTAATATATTATCAAATCAAAAAGTACGACCAACGCAGTACAAGAAGAAATAACGCAAGCCAAAGTTGCATGGAACAAGAAGAAATAACACAAGCCAAAATTGCATGGAACAAATGTTAGTCGAAATTGTAATTGTCGAAAGCGGATGAGCTACACACTTAATCTCACGCTCAATATCCACTTCCATAAGGAAGACTAGTTAACAATAAAACTGAACCCTAACAAATAAATTAAACTTCCATGCGGAAGAGACAAAATTTTCATGCAAAAGAAACAAGCTTCCACACGGAACAAACAAATAAATAACTAAACTAAAAAAAATAGTGGTTGATGTCGATCTAAAGGTAGTGCGCATTTGCTGTAATGACAATATCACTAAAAAGACAAATCTTAAATAACGAGAGAGTTGAATAGAAATGAAAGTATAGCAATAACTCTAAGAGAGCAACGAAAATGGCGGAGCAAATTTGCGACTATCTGACTGTGGAATCGTATTGATTTGAACTGATTCGGCGATGGAAAATGGCTCGTATTCTCTACCGCCGAATCAAGGCTTTAATTGGCAGCCGCTTGAAGACAGAAAATTGAGGGAGAGGGGCATTTTTTGAGAGAGAGATATTTTTTGATTTATATTATGCGAATTAATGTTGATCGAAACAAACGAGGAACTGTTACGAGGCTTTCGGGACAATCTCCAATCGGGAAAATTACTTCATTATTTAAACAGTTATTAATCGGTTCTCAATGGTTCAAATTAATTTAATTATTGGGTGTATTTGGTGGCTTAATAGGATTACTGATCAATTAAATAAATACAAATATAAGTGACTTGCACATGTTGAAAAGTACAAGGTACATATTCTTTTATGGAGCCGTTTTCAAAGAATCGTCTTCTATCGGAATTGGTATTGTGGCTCGTAATAAGGATGGCGAGGTGATTGGTTGGAAAACTAACAAACACAGCAACTCAATCGATCCTTTGGTAGCTGAGATGAAAGTGGCCTTAGCTGTGGCGTGGTGGGCCGTGATTTTGGGTGGAAATATGTGATCATTGAAAGCGATTGTCTTAATGTGATTACAAGTCATCGAGATAGTGGTGAGAACCTCTCCTATGTGGGCAATATTGTTGAAGACATCAAGCAGACTTGTGCATGTTTTGATATGATTCGGTTCTCTTTTTATCGACGTGACTCTAACGTTGTAGCCCACAAGCTTGCTCGTAATGCAGGTTATGTCTGCGTTGGTTCCTCTGATTTTCCTTTTCCTTTTTTTTTGGTTTGTTTCGGAGGGTGTTAGTTTTGATTTATCCTAGTTTCTTTTTGCTTTGTTTGGCCGTGTTGGCCGGTCGTCAAAAAAAAAAAAGGTACATCTTCTTTACAAAAATAAAAATAAAAAAATTAATAAAAAATTAACTAAATATTCTTTAGGAAGAAGAGGAAAAAAAAAGGCTAATTGTTCTTTAGCAAAAAGAATGGGCTAAATGCTTAGCCTGAATAAAAGTGAAAGAACAAAAATACAACCTAAAAAAAAATGAAAGTAACGACGAATTTAGGAAGAAATTTAATTTTATTTAACTTTCACTTCACCCGATATCAATTTGCTATGTTAAATTTTTAATATTTTTTGAAATATCAATTTACTTCATATCTTTTCTGAGACCGTCTCTATCTTCCATTTGATTTCAACTTCTGTCTTTTCCTGAAATTTTGAAGGCATCGAGAATCTATTTTCTCCAAAATTTGACGAAATTAATTTATTATAAATTTATTTTTTGTGTGATCAATCTCTGATTTGAAGAAAACAATTTATCTATAAATTTAAAAAAAAATTGATTTCTAAATTCCCTTAGTGAAAGCAGGAAGAAAAGAAAAACGGTGTCAAATTAAAAATATTTGGTCCTTGAAAATTTCTCTTTCCTTTTTGTTTCCCTTTCTAATGAATGTCTTTGATAGTTCCCATTCAATAATTATTTTATTTATTTTGGGACCATTGGATTGATTTTCTATGCGTGAGACACAAATATTATGATTATCCCAAAAAAAAAAAGAAAAAAGAGAGAATATAATAACGATGATTATGATTTTTTTTAAAATTATGAATAATTTATATCACAAAATTTTGTCATTTTCCACTCTTTTCATTATGTTATGTCCTCATCATGTTAGATTACTAAGAATTGCCAACTCTTCCGACCAAGGCAACTTGGAGTTGTAAATATTTGATCATCTGGCTATGTTAAATTAGTGGTTCGAGGCCTTACTAATTTAGCAGCCTTCGTCATTAGAGTTTTTAGTAGAATTTTGTATTTCATTTATTTTAAAATTGAATCCAACCACTTAAGTAAAAAGTTCCTTTGTATCAATAATAATGGATTATCATCTTATTAAATACGAGATTTTTAGTTAATCTAACTGTCATAACCGTTGAATTACTACAATACATTACTTAATAATACATACAACTATCGTCAGATATTGAACAAATTTCAATTTAATAGTCCTGGTAGGCAATAGGTGATCCGACTTGAACACATTAAATAGAGAATACATAACACAAGGAAAAAAGTTATAAGCATTCGAAATTCAAAGTTTTGATTAGGATATAACGCCAAAACATTATATTATAATACTTATGTGGTAGGTTAACTCAAACTTTAAAGGTCTTACATAGGAAAAAGGATTTAAGGTATGATGAATCCAACCACAAAAAGCCTTAACATACGTGCGAAATTATTTGATGAACTTATAATATTAATTAATGATTCTGAAATCCCCTTCAATATCTCTCTTATTTCTTGCTCAAAAGTCAAAATGTGGATTTGGGTTAATCTTTTTAATGACCACCTGTAATCATACTCGTTGGAAAACTCTCGACTCTTGCTATGATTCTTTGATGAATTTAATTATAAGATTTATTCAACCATCCATAATTTAATATGGATAAGAAAGTAAATGCTCCAGGGGCTTTGATAATTTTATCATTTTTGGGGAGAGTAGAATGTATTGTTTTACATTTATTAATATAACAATCTTAGCATAAATACAAAATATATTTAAAATATTTGTTTTACGCTAAGGGTCGTTTTAGAATGGCATCATGAACCCTTCAAGAATCCCAAGAGATTTATATTTAGGCTATGATGAATGCAATGACATATGACTACCTTCTTCATCGCGGGGAAAATGATCTTTCGTTGGTGGGAAATATCATCTCGGACATTCGCTTCATTTGCTCGGTCTTTGAGAAAGTGAAGTTTTCTTTAATTCGACGTGGTGCCAACAGAGTGGCCCACAATCTTGCTAAGAACGCGGCTTCGGCCTGCATTGGTTCTTCAGATTTCCCGTTGTTTATTTTTGAGTTTATTGCTGTTGATTTGAGTTAATGTAGCCCTTTGGGGCGTTGGGTGTCAAAAAAAAATTTATTTTTTTATTTCTTCTAAAATAGAGGATCAATATTGGTTTTAAATATTGCATTTTATAGTGTGGGGTCAAGTATTCAGTGATAATTGATAAATAGTTTTTTTTAAGAGATAATATCAATATAATTGTAACCGTGCATTATAGTTACAATATGATAAAATCTTTAATTCTTATTCGAAATCAATCTTCAAATAACATTCCAAAAGCAACCATATACAATTCCACTGATAAAAAAGCCCATATCACATATAATTATGCAATTTGGTGCCCGAGTTGGCCCAAATTGAGTATCAATTTCTGATTGCTAGCTACCCTAGCAGGAAATATCCTTTGCATCGGAACATAAGGCCAATTTATGTCAAGAATTTTCTTTCAATCCCTACCCAATTAACTGAACTATTTGGTTTTGCCAAGATAATTAACTAATATTTCCAACAAGCTCCCTTAATAACCAAGTGCGAGGATTAACAAATGATTAAATTCTTTATTTTTTATGAACAAAATGTTTTGTGAAATATGTGATTTCACATTTACCCCTTAAAATTTGATCCTCTCTTTTTAATTCATCTCGACGTACAAATTCTGATACCATCTCTATATATGTCACTACATAAAAAGTGATCATTTCGCCTCCTTAAAATTTTCTTTTTCAAACCCAGCCTCAATATATAAATTTTGGTTTTGTCCCTTTGTATTTGTGCACTAAAGGTTCGCGTGTCGGTGCATAAAAGATAATTTTGTCTCTTTAAAATTTGATTTTTCTATTTAATTCAAATCACCAACATACAATTAGTTCTTGGTTTCGTCCCTCTATGTTAATGCATGAAAGGAACACAAAAAGGTTTTAATTTATCAATAAAATGGAATTAACACTTATTCTTTAACACTAATATAATCTATTATCATTAACATTTAACTACAACCACTAGACTTAAGCCCAAACAACATTATACAATATTACACAAAACCCTAAAATGAAAATTCTACACAAGAGCTTCCAAAGCAGCTTCAATGGCGAAGAACTCATAACCCACACAAGAACTACACCCACACCCCTCATCCATTCTTCCTCCATTAACACCCTCCACCTCAAAACCAGATTCACGAACCTTCATAGATATCTGCACCGCGGGTGGCTTTATCATCGCACCATCATCATGCACACGTCCATCATAGTTAATCTTATGCGGGATCATCACAACCCATTTCTCGATCTCCACGTTCGTCTCACCGCGGACTTGGCTCCATGGGATCTCAGCCCGGGCAATGAGCTTCGACCCCGTGACCAATCTGGTGATGAACGGCGCAGATTTGCTCCTCCACCATAGCTCGAAGACGAGGGTTTCTTGTTTGAGCTTTCTGATGGATTCTTGATTGCCGGAGCATTCGAGAGAGAAGGTTTGGTTCCAATTGGTGATGGCGGTGTTGGTTGATTTTGATGGGATTGATATCTCGTGGGTGGTTAATGCGACTCTTGTGTTGTTTCCTGAAGGGAGATAGCACTTGACATATAGTGATCCCCCTGAGAGTTGCATATGATTGAGGTTTCTGGCTTTGACTATGGTGAGCTCGCAGTTGAGAGAAGTAGGGTTTCCCTCATGAGGATTCATAGTTAAGAAGTGTGTGTGAGAGAGAGAGATTGAATCTTAACTAGAGTTAAGACGAGAGAGTTTCAGAAAAGAAAGATTATATCAACTTAGGGTTCATATATATGTATGTATATATACATATATAGGCCCGGGCTAGAATTACCCGATAGAAAGAGAGAGATTGTTTACTTGAAAAGAATAGCACAGTGATATGTGGGAGAGAGAGAGATGAGTTGATGAAGATGAAGGGAGGTTAAGAGTTGGTGTGGGATATTTATAGTTGCATTTTGAGTTGGAGTGCGGAGAGGAAATTAATTAAGTGGGGTTAATTATTTTTTAAGCTCTTAAGACTTGTCCTCTAATTAGAGATTATGGTTTGCAAATCACCGCCCTACGAAGATTTAATTAGCTCTAAAAGTCTAAATACGATTGGAACGTGATAATAAAATAATACCGTTACTTTTTTAGTGCCCAAATCAAAATTGAATAATTTGATTTGTAACTTTATCAATAGATTCACTTAATTCATTCATTTTAATTTAATTAATTAAACTCTTGGGATTCTTGAAGGGTTCATGTCTTTCTTAAACGACCCTTAGCGCAAGAGTTAGAAGTTAGAACACAGTAACTTCGCTTCCAATTTTGTCACAAGTCACGTATATCTTATAACATTGCGCGTGTGTGATCTTGATTAAATTTGTCGAATATGATGGAGGCTACTGAGAGGGTTATGTGCTATTTTGCAGGATCTTTGGATTTGGAGCGGAAATGTTGTATCTCGTTGTAGGTTACGAGATTTTAACTATGAAATTGAGGGAATTGTTTTTGTACATGAGGACAGATGCCAACCAAATCATTTTAACCACCGTATAAAGTGTTGGTTAGCAGGAACGGATATCTCCTCAAGCATGATATAGATCCTCAGGGTATCCGCAACGTAGATGCAAAAGAGGGTAGTGTTGGTTAATGTCGCATTGTTTGTACACTTGATTCCCGATTAGTTTATATATGGAAGGGGGTCTTTCCTAACAACCCACGATTTTATTTACCGATTCTTCATAAATATATCAATTCTTAGATGCTAAATCAAATATTCTTGATTCTCATAAGGACAGGCTCGCGTTAGTTAGAAACCGTCATCTAATGGTACAGGTGATTTCTGGTATAGGTGATTTCTGATGGGTTTACTAACTTTTTTAATTGTGGGCACATAAACAATCAATACAAAGATTTATTTTATAATAATTTAAGTCTCATTCAATTAATTAATAATTAGTTAAAAAGCATACAATAGGAACACCCAAAGAAAATATTATTACAATAGTCCCCAATTTTATATTTAAGTAATTAAGATTGAGTGATATTTATATTTAAGTAATATATATGTGGTAGGGTTGTGCGTAGATGCCATGAATGTGAAGTTCATTTGTGAATCTTATTTCCAAGCTCCACTATTATATTTTTTTATATTCCTTACAAGTGCATATCTTTGTATGACTTCCATTTTATTATGCCATTTTACTATTGACAAATTGTTAATTTTTTTCCTATTCTCAATTGTTTCTTTTTCTGCCTTATTAATTCTTCATATTTATAATAAATTGTTTACTTTGATAAGAGAAAAATTGGGTCCCTTACCTGGACTGTCAGGGTGACGCCACGTGGCCGCTTACGCAGACAGGAATTACAACTCGGAGCGCCTGTGGAAGTCGACCCAGAACTTGGAAGGAGGGCAATCAGTTACCAACGTCTGTTGTATGGAAGGTTCCGACTCAGAGCACCATTCGACCTAGGCTGTCGAGCATGGCGGCTCGGTTGCGACCCACAGCCTGCCGTACCAGCGTATTGATTGTAGATTCCCTCAACCTAATTGCGCATTAATTGCGGCCACCAAAGGACTGTGTCAGGTACTGCTGCAGGGCGAGAACAGTGATTTAGCCGTAAAAGCACTGTTCCGGTCATCATCCTCACCTCTAAGGACAGACCATGATCCACTCCTTTGGGGTAGTGTACTCACACACAATAGCAGCCACCTTCGCCCATATATGCCATCTCTCCAAAGAGATGATGGTAAGTTTTCCTTCACGCATTGAACCTTGCTTTCATACCTGCACTCTCTCAATCCAGAACTAGTCCCTGAATTGAGCGTCGGAGTGCCAAAAAGGGTCTGAACCCCATATTTTCCTCTTTGGTTTTTGAGTTCACATTTGTTCTTCCCTTTTCAGTTAGGAAAGCACCAGAGTCCTTCCACGTATATAAATTCTTGGATGATTCGGAGTCCTAATCTGCCATCCACATACATAGTCGGATTTTGACACGAACATACTTCATATTATAAAGTATGATATAGACAATCTATATATTTGTGTAAAGAATTAGACCACAAAATATTTATTTAATTACTTCGGTTCGAAAATATTTTAGGGGATAAAAATATACATACTATACCATTATAAAGGTTAAACCACAATATGTATGTCTACTAATGTGCAGTTGGCACAAGTGTATAAAGAATTGATTCGCTCAAGTATGGAGTAAGATTCGAACCTTATGAATATAAAAAATTATATTAGAAGGCCTTCAATACCTCATATAAATACTTCGAATATTTAGGGGTGTTATTATTAATAATAATAGGGAAAATTACAAAATTGATATACCATCTCCCCCATTTTAGTCGATCTGGTACGTTCACTAACTTTTTCTGTAGCAAAAAAACCGTACAACTTATTAAACAATGCAAATTAGTGCACTTTTTAACCCGAATAAGCCGAAACCCGCTGGAAATCCAGCCCATTTGTACAGGGTCCACCAAGAAATGGGTCGGATTTCCAACGAGTTTCATCTTATTTGGGTAAAAAATGCACTAATTGGCTTATTTTTTTAGAATTATAGGATTGTTTTGTCATCAAAAAAGTTAGTGTATCAGATCGACAAAAATGGGGAGATGGTATACTAATTTTACAATTTTCCTAATAATAATCGGGTAATTCATGACTTTGATCGATTGTAATATTTTTTTAAAGGGTCATTTGTAAAATTTAATTCATTTTGACCTTGGGGCTTGGACATAGTTCAAATGACAGATTTATATCAAACTTCAATATTTCAATCACAAGATTGAAACATTTTCATAATTTTCATATAAAAAAAGTTATATATTAAGGGTTCTCTTTACCTTTAATACACTATAAAAATGTCATTTCATCGTATAATTTTGTATTGGATATTTGTATTACATACTATATCCGACATTTTTCACATAAAATTTTTATATCATCATATTCTTATTGTATCGTTTTCATATTACCATACGCATATTCTTGCATAATATCTGTCACCTCTTCTCATAGTAAAGAAATGTATCATCAAATATTAACTAGAAATTAATATAGCACGTGCATCATGAAATTAACGATTCGAATGAATCAATGAAGCCACTTAAACAATGATCCAAACAAGCAGAATTAGAAGCACCTATACCATTAACCCTCATATAATTAAATATATTTAACAAGTAATCATTAGTATTAATTTATTAAATTTGCTTTACAGATCATGATAGTTGTCATATAGCATGAATGCTACGCCCAAAACAGTTGGCCACAACGGGAGTGTCTGATATATAGATGAAGACATCGAAATCACGCCAAATTAAATGCTGCATAGTGCTTATCCTACTTCATGGAAACTACACCCAAAAATTCCAAGCTCCAACGTATCGGCTCAATACTAACTTATTATTTAATAATATTTTCGTAATTTTTGCTTAACCATAAAATTTTTCATTTTGAGTTAAGTCAAATACATATCGCTTAATAGAGTATTCAAGCAAATTGTATCTTACATTTGAAATTTGCTTTCCAAATTAATCCCTAGTTGTCTTTGTCTGAGCAAACAAGAGTGTGTTAATACTAATAATTGGCGAATAATACAGCCGAAAGTCTGTCGCGGCAAGTGGAGTGGTATGTAATGAAGAAGGCCTGTGGGTGGTTGGTTTCGCCGTGAAGCTTGGAGATGCTATTATTACAGCAATTGAAATGATGGGACTTCTTGAAGGTTTGAAATTGGCTTGGGAACATAGATTCCCACATATCGAAGTGGAATGCGTTTCGGAGAGCATTATAAATTTGATTGGGGGAGGGGCATCTCCCCAAACACCCCCTCTGCCATGTTATTGAGGATTGTTGCTGGCTTATTCATAACCCTTACTAGTGAACGATAAAATACATTAAAAGGTCGGGTAACTCGCGTGCGAACGACTAGGTTAGAATGGGTCAGACAATGAAAGCGCAAAGGTATGTTTGGAAAAGTCAACCGAAAGAGTTCATGAGTTGAGTTCTTAGTGGAGTCAAAAGAACTATTTTACACATCACAAATTAAAAAATACATAAAATAAAAATAAATATATACATAAATAAATTTTTTTTAGTGGAAATTAATTGACCCCACTAATGAACGTGGGGTCGCTCTTGCTAATAAAACTATGTAAGAATATTGTTTTATTGGGTGTCAATTAATTAATATTGTATTATAAAATAAACGGGTTAAATAAATGTGGTTTCTAGTATAAGATCTATCAGATCTATTTAATTGACTCGTTAGAGTTTTTATGTTAGTAAATGTGGTGTAACAACTGGTGTAAGCTCACTTTAATATTTATTGATAATTAGGTCATCTCTCAATTCTATATTTTTTATATCTGCTTTTTCATTTAAGTTGTCGATTGTTAATGAGAGAAGAAGAAGAAGAAGATTTAGTTAAAAGAGTCGGTTCAATACCACGTGAAATTGACAGTGGAATTAGATAATTTTAATTCTTCATTTTAGTAGCTATTCTATATTCATGATGTCCCGACTCGTAAATAATTTCTTACAATTAAACGTCCCAATTTCTTTTTATGAAACTAGATTATAAATGATACATTCTCACACCAAGGGGGCAAATCGAATAATTTTCATAATTCAAAGGAGCAAAGTGAAATAACATACAATTAACGGGGAACAAATGGAAAATAGACATAACTATATATATAACTTTATTTCGTTTTACTGAAATAAAACAATAAAATACTGAACCACAGCATCAACAGTTACAAAAATGGCA
>JBBMKE010319504.1:0-13496 GCA_037834125.1 Lippia alba | reverse complement strand
GAAAACAAAGTCACGAAAATACAAATTACGCGATTAAACGGAAACTCAAATAATCAAATAGTTCAAATTGTTCAAATTGTTCAAATAAGCATATTAATATGAATGTAATGCAACAATTAAATATGAAATTAAATGCAAAACAAGATACAAACCTGTACGTGTGAAGAATCGGGGTGTCACAACCTTCCCCTCTTGAAAAGGACTTGTCCTCAAGTCCGACTCGTGGTTCCAAACAACTTGGATACAGCTCCCTCATCTTCTCCTCGATTTCCCAAGTCGACTCCTCGGAATTCTGATCCCGCTAAAGAACTCTGACCACGGGGATTCTCTTATTTCTAAGCTCTTGAACTTTCCGGTCTTGGATTGCTACCGGATGTCTAATGATCGTCAAGTCCGGTTCCAATTGCACATCTTCAATCGGTAGGATGGGTTCCTCATCGGGATAGTATTTGCGGAGTTGTGAGACATGAATTATGTTGTGAATCACAGTTAAACTTGGCTGCAAATCCAACCTGTACGCTTTTCTCCTATCCTTTTCAAGATCTCAAAGGGGCCTAGAAATCGCTGATTAAGCTTTCCGCCTTTTCCAATTCGAGAAAAGCCTTTCCTTGGAGACGCTTTGAGAAAAACCTTATCCCCGACTTCAAACTCTAACGGCCTCCTTCGCTTGTTGGTGTAACTTTTCTGACGAGATTGAGCGGCCTTCATCCTTTGTTGGATTTTCTTGACTTTCTCGATAATATCCTCAAAGGTTTCCCTAGGCTCGGCCCTTTCTAACTTATCCTACTCGGTCCATTTGCAATCTTCTATATCCCAAAAAAGTGGCGATCTACACTTTCTTCCATAGAGAGCCTCGTAGGGAGCAATCTTTATTGAGGCCTGGAAACTGTTGTTGTAGGAAAACTGGATCAACGACAGATGCTCATCCCACTTATCACCGAAATCCAGAGCACACGCCCTTAAAAGATGTTCCAAATAATAAATTAATCTTTCTGATTATCTGTCTGTCTGAGGATGAAAGGCGGTGTTGAACTTAAGCTTTGTATCCAATTGTTTCTGAAGGTTCTACCAGAAAATCGAGGTGAACCATGGATACCTGTCCGAAACTATACTAGTCAGAACTCCATGTAACCTTACAATTTCCCGAATATACAACTCTACTAGTTTAGGCACCTTGTCGGACATTCTTACCTTGAGGAAGTGAGCGGACTTTGTGAACCGATCGATAACCACCCATATTACTCTTGGCAAGCCGGATACGAAGTCCATCGTCACTTGCTGCCATTTCCACTCGGGAATCAGGAGTGTTTGGAGGGTTCCTTCTGGTTTCTGAAGCTCGGCCTTAACCCTTTGGCACGTTAGACATCGCTTCACGAAGTTCGCTACGTCCCTTTTCATGCCACTCCACCAGAATTTCTCTCTTAAATCCCGATACATCTTGGTACCTCCCGGGTGGATTGAATACCTTGAGCGATGTGTCTCCTTAAGTATAATTCGCTTAAGCTCTTCCGAGACAATACTCTCGTATCAAATCTCAACAATCCTGAATCATCTACCTTGAACCTAGATCTCGAATCATATCTTGCACGAACCAACAACTTCTGAATCTCTGGATCCGTAGTCTGAGCTTCCAATAATTGTCTCTTCAAATCCGGCACCACAGTGAGATTAGCTAGCCAAGTCCCCATCCAAAGCAAATCTGATTCTGAACTCGAACTCGAACTAGAGGTCCCGACCTCCAAATTGCTTACACCTGTCTTCCTACTCAAAGCATCGGCGACCACGTTCGTTTTACCAAGGTGGTACTGGATCTTGCAATCATAATCTTCTAGTAACTCCACCCAACGCCTCTATCTCACGTTCAAATCTTTCTGAAAAAAAGAGATACTTGAGGCTTTGGTGATCAGTAAAGACCTCAAAAGTTGCACCGTAGAGATAATGTCGCCACTTCACCAATGCAAACACAATGGCGGCTAACTCTAAGTCATGGGTAGGGTAATTCCACTCATGTTCCTTCAGCTTTCTCGAAGCATAAGCTACCACTCTACCATTCTGCATTAAAACACACCCGAGTCCTTCTTTTGAAGCATCTGTATAAACTGCATACCCTTTAGTCCCCTCGGGTAGTGTAAGAACCGGTGCCGAAGTCAACCTTACCTTCAAAGTCTGAAAACTGGCTTCACACTTGTCGTCCCACTCGAATGGCACATCTTTCTTAGTTAACTGTGTCAACCGGGCTGTAATCTTGGAAAAGTCCTTAACGAACCTGCGATATTACCCCGCTAATCCCAGAAAACTTCGAATCTCTGATGCATTCTTCAGCAGTTCCTAATGAAGTACGGTTTCAATCTTGGATGGATCAACTTCGATTCCACTGCCTGAGATAATATGGCCTAAGAACACGACTCTGTAGATTTGGAACTCACACTTGCTAAATTTGGTATACAACTTATGTTCTCTAAGAGTTTCCAAGACGATTCTCAAGTGCTGTGCATGCTCTTCAGCGGACCTCGAATACACCAAGATGTCATCTATAAAAATCACCATGAACTTGTCAAGGTAAGGCCTGAACACCCGGTGCATCATGTACATAAACACTGTTGGGCATTTGTTAACCCAAAAGGCATCACCACGAATTCGAAATGCTCATACCGAGTATTAAACTGTAACCCTGACTCAAATCTAACTTGGAGTAAACCCGGGAACCTTGCAGCAAGTTAAACAACTCCTCCATGCAAGGCAAAGGGTATTTGTTCTTCACGGTCATCTGGTTCAACTCGCGGTAATAAATGCACATCCGCAACGATCCATCTTTCTTCTTTACAAACAGAAAAGGAGCACCCTACGGAGAAATGCTCCGGCGGATGTACCCGAAAGCTAGAAGCTTATCAAGCTACGACTTCAACTCCTTTAACTCTGCAGGAGCCATCCTATAGGGAGTCTTGGAAAATGTCTCATCTCCGGGATAGAGGTCTATCACGAACTCGATGTCCCTATCAGGTGGTAAAGAGCTTAAATTCTCAGGGAAAACATCGGTGAACTCCTTCACGACCTCCGTCTCCTCAAGTTTGTCCTGATCCATCGGTTTGTTCAAAAGATAGGCCACAAAACCTGTTGCACCGTCCCGGACCAACTTACTAGCCTCAACGAAAGATATAAACGGGCTCGACTTCAACCTTTCGCCCGTGAATACCACAGAGGCCAACAAAATCTTCTTTTCACGACAATCCATCAATGTCCGGTACTCAAACAACCAATCCATCCCTAGGATTACCCCGTACCTCTGCATCGGCATCTCCACAAGCTCAGCCACAAAAACACGACCCTCAAAACTTACCGGACACTCCCGATACACTCGGCAAGTAATGAAACTTCCCCTGAGAGGGGAACTCACCACATAGTTATGCGCAGTCAAGGTAACAGGCAAGCAAAGAGAGCAAGCAAGATCCCGAGAAATAAAGGAATGCGATACCCCGGGATCAAAAAGTGCATAAAATAAAGTGCCATGAATGCTTATAGTACATTCGATCATGGTGTTTGGGTCCACATCTGCTATTTCTTCTTCTTCGCCCCCGAGAGCGTAAGCCCTGCTTGAATTGCGGGTCTTTGGTTTCCCGCAGCTTGACCCTGCCTCCTATTCTTCGAGCACTGGCTCACCATGTGGTATGTTGCTTCACATCCATAACACTTCTTGTGGAGCTTGAAGCAGTTCTCGATTGTATGGTTTTCTTTCGATACCGGCATTAAATTTGAGAAGGAGCCGGTAGAGCTAAAAGTGGAGCTTATTGTCCCACGGGCTTAAATTACTTTTGTTGTGGCTTGGCCGGTGGTAAAGCTTGTTGCGCGGCCTTTTTCCAAACTTGTTATACCCCGAGCTTGATCCTTGACCGGAGTGTGAAGTCTTCCTCCTAGCCACGACCCGCTCCTCAACCTTCAAAGCCTTCTTCGTTGCCAAGGGCCACGTGTCTGTACCAACCGCCTCTAAGGCATCTTGTAGATCCTCCCTCAAGCCACGAATGAATTTGAGAGCTTTGTGTTGTTCGTCATTGGTTATGTTGGGGCAATATTGGGAGAGGTACTCATATTCGTTGATGGACTCAGTCATGGTCCTCAATCCCTGCCTTAAATCCATGAACTCTTGCAACCTTTGATCTCTAGTTGTGATTGGGATGTATTTATTCTGGAATTCTCTTGAAAATGTTTCCCAATTTATTTCTTCTCCGACGGCTTCCAACCTGGTTCTAGCACTTGTCCACCACGAATAAGTTGTTCTTGCACCATAGTGAGGGTGCATCTAGCCTTCTCCACTGATCCACATGGAATAAGCTCCCATATTCTAGAAATCTGGATCATCCATTCCTCCGCCTGTATATCGTTCCCACCCATAAAAATCGGTGGGTTTTGATTCTTAAATTCCCGGAGGATATTTGTAAGAAGACCTCTTCCATTATTGTTGTTGTTGTTCGCGGGTTGATCATTGGCGCGTTCTTGTGCTCTTTGATCAAGATATGTAGCAAGTCTCTCCTTGAAATCCCCGGGGTCTCGTTCTGGAGGTGGTGGTGGAGGATGAATATCATCTTCATACCTGGGCGAGCGGTCCCGATGGTGTCGGGGCTCTGGAGTTCTATCACGGCGGTGATGACGTCGTGGAGGCATATTAATCTACAAAACCAATCAATTCAATACGTATGCGTGTCGGTTAGCTCATGTTCATATGCACAATCAAGAGATAAAGACAAATAATACGAGTAAATGCACATAGCCACATTGTCCTAAGCCGAACAACCTAGACTCACCCGACAAAACATTAGAGCTCCGGTTTTGAAACCAAGAGCTCTGATACCACAAAAAGGATGTGACACCCGAGCGTGGGCCATCCACATCCCCCGCACATAGACCCAAACTCACATATGAAATGGACGTCTATATATGAGTCCAAGCCTAAGCGAACGGAGACCTAGACACGTACACACTAGGCTAAGTGGGGCTAACCCTGAACAGAGTGCGCAAAATCGAATAAAATAATCATGCGGAAGCAACACAGGATCAACAAAATGAGCTATCATATAAACAATGGCTACAAGCCTAAAACAATAAATCAAGTATACAATCCTCCAAAATATACATATTTAAATTCACATACAATCCAAAATAGCATAAGAGTACCAAAAGTAAATACAAATGATGCAAACTCGACCTAGACTTGGAAGTACAACAAGACACGACGACTTCCACGCCTAGTTCGAGAACCTGCAACTAAAGAGTGAAGAAGAGGGGTGGGTCAGTCTACCCACTTGACTGAGTGAATGAATGAGCTAAACGGACACCCACATAAATACATATAAAGAGCAAAGCATATATTCAATAAGAGGCCTATCATGAATCGAGTCGGGGTTTTGCAATCCAAATCCATTTTACAAAAGAGATACATATAGATACAATAGAATCCTAACTCGTTTCACAATTAACATAACAAGGGAAACATAAAACCCGACGAGAACGAGTATCCTTCAAATTCGTGGATTCATAAAAGTTTAATTCATAAATTCAATCTTCCTCAACTTCTTGGTGATCGGGTAGCTAACCCATTTCACCTATAGGGATGCACACACGGGATAGCTATCCCATATTGTGCCTTCCCCGTTTATTCACCAAGGGCTTAAGATCATATGCCTTACAACCCACGTATGTCTCAAATGGAAAATGCATATGGGTCATAACCGGCGACCCCGATGGTCATCCCGGGTCTCCCTTACCCACAATCTGAGGGCCCAAAACCATGAAATCATATCAACTCCCATCTTTCAGGGCATACTCGCTAGACTCAAATGAAAACGTATAAGGGATTCAAATTAAAGCTCATATATGCTTCATACTTATACCATTTTCATAAAACCAAAGGTGGGTCACAAATCGAGCTCATATCATAATCAACACTCTTATTTATACATAATAGGTATATATCACATGCGGGATTCGAAATCAATTCACATAAAGGCCATAGGTTTTTAACTATACAAACCTAACCCTCACCTTGAATCAAAAGGGCAAAAGAAGTGGATCGGAGTGAGCTAAGAACGCCTAACCCTCGGGTTCCTTGACTTCCAGAGGTGGAGCTGATGCAAATAAACACAAACCCCAGACTTAGACTCAATTATGAACCAAATAGATGCTCGACAATGCATATGAATACAATGGATGCGAATAAATGCATAAACGTACCATAAACGCATAATGAACCATATCTCCAATATGAACATACAAAATCATACCAAATTCAAATACAATCAATTTAACACACATCTAATCATGTTATCACAACTTAGGAATCATAAACATGCTTAGAAGGCATAAGAAAAGAAGAAATGATGAAAGAAAGTGACCGGGGCTGCTGGACCAAACCAACGGCCATTGGCCATCTCTTCTTCATTTCCAACGGTCGTTGATTCTTTACAGAAGCACCCTACTATTTAGGGCAATTCCAATAACCATTGGAACCATAGAACAAAATATCAATAGCCGTTGATTCCTTCCAGGAGGCCAAAACCCTGTTTTACATGTAATCCGGCCAAAAACAACACTTAGGCATGCTTAAATACTTCAAATCCAATCCTAATTCATACATAATCATCATAACTCATTCAAGAACATATAAGACATCAATTAGCATCGAGGGATCAAGGTTTCATACGAGAAATTCCAACGAGACAATCAAATACGCACATAAGGGCCTCAACCGGCAAGGTTGAATCAAAATGGCCTAAAATGCATTCAAAACTCAGCACCAAAGCACCAAGGTATCCAATACACACCAATAACACCATATAGCACCTAAATACACAAATTGGCTGAAGGGTCCAAGTGATTTACCACCATCTCAAGCCAAAACTCATCTTTCATGCATAAAACCTTCATATATAAACATATAACACTCAAAGGAAGCCAAAAACCAAGAATTCATGCAATTCTCCAAAAATCCACAATCACCATAAATAACATATCTTCCCAACTCAACTACCATGCCATAAGTTCAATAAATAACCAAAGAAAAGCATTCAATACACCCATATATGCGTATAAATGCAACAAGAACCATAGAGATGCAAGAATGCAACATATACCCCAAACCCTCCAATGTCATGCCATAATCAATCCCAACAATCCCACCATGAAATCGATGAAATGAATGCATATATGGAGTCACATAAACACAAGGATCATGAATATGCACTTACCAATCAAAGAAAACAAGAAAATCAAGGGTCATGAGCTTGGAGCTTGAAGCAACAATGGAGGTTTGGGGTTGGAATTCTTTTCCTTCTCTTTCTTGGGTGAAAATATGGGGAAGGGAATGAGGGAGAGAGTGGGATTGCTGAAAATGCAAAGGAAAAAGGGGAAAAATTCTTCCAAAAGCATGGTTATGGGTCCCACAAAGGTGTATTTGTGTACGTATGTATACGAGTCGATATGGGGGTCAGAACGAGGTCAAAAAATACATGGTTAGTCTCATTGAATCTCATTTACCAAATGGAACGCAATGAAGGTGTCAGAACTCGATTCCGAGTTCCCTAGCTCAAGAAACGACCTAAGGACTCAAAAAGGTCATAATTACCAAATGACCCCTAAACAATTAAAAGCTTGACAATTGAGTCCAAAACTAATTACACCAAGGCCCAAAATAGGTTTAAATCTTGCAAAAAGATCCAAAACTCAAATAAGTCATATTAGGCATGCTCGGAAAACAAAGTCACGAAAATACAAATTACGCGATTAAACGGAAACTCAAATAATCAAATAGTTCAAATTGTTCAAATAAGCATATTAATATGAATGTAATGCAACAATTAAATATGAAATTAAATGCAAAACAAGAATTAAACTCACACATGGTACAAACCTGTACGTGTGAAGAATCGGTGTGTCACAACCTCCCTCCTTGAAAAGGACTTGTCCTCAAGTCCGGCTCGTGGTTCCAAACAACTCCGGATACAGCTCCCTCATCTTCTCTTCGGTTTCCCAAGTCGACTCCTCGAAATTTTGATCCCGCCAAAGAACTCTGACCAAGGGGATTCTCTTATTTCTAAGCTCTTGAACTTTCCGGTCTTGGATTGGTACGTGGGGCCTTTTTGGTTCATTTGTTGTCATTTAAGGAGAAATGACTCGTTTCGGTCGGATTTTGGAGGTCTTAGAAATTTTAGAAAAATAAGAGGCTAGTCCCATTGAGTCCAAATCGTTGATTCAAGCTCAGCGGAGGTGACGGAATTCGAATCTGAATTCCCAAGCTCAAGATATGCATGCCGGAACGAAAGGTGCGTTAAGTGCTCTTTAACCTCCTTTTCATCACTAACTTAAAATAAGATGTGTATGTATGCTAAATAAATCCAAAATTGATGCACGAACACATGCACACGTTAACAATACATATATCCAACAAATACTCAAATTCCACGAAATTCCAATTTCAAAACGCAAAGAATCGGCACGCGATCACATTATTCATGCGCAAATCATTCATTCGTTCAATTAGTTCAAACAAATCACATATTCCACTTAGTCACATAAATCATATTGACAATTATTTCAAGTAATAGCAATATAAATCATATAGTCACATAATTACATGAATTTAAATTGGGCAAATAATGTCACACACGTCATACCTGTACGTCCGAACGATCGGGGCGTCACATTATGATAACATATGTAACCAACATACTCATAGTATGTATCATTCAAGGCATTTTGATATAAACTCTATTAAACTCTATTGTATCATTTGGTCTAAACTAATACAACATATGGTGGTATGAATTAGTACTTTTCATCATTTGGTTTGCCCTGTTTCACTATATATTGATTACTTGAATGAATTACGCAACTTTTAGGACGATGTAAAAATTTGGTGAAATGTTGTATACAAATACTAGAATCACATACTTAATCGTCCATATATTATATAAATTAATCAAAGTATGTAGGAGAGTGAATTACACAACGTTTGCTGGAATGTACAAATTTAGTGAAATATTGTATAAAAATACTAGAATCACATACTTAATCGTCCATATGTTGTATAAATTCATTGAAAGTACGTAGGAGAGTGAATTACACAACTTTTATGACGATGTACAAATTTGGTGAAATGTTGTATAAAAGTAATAGAATCACGTACTTAATCATCTATATGTTGTATAAACTCATCAAAAGTACATAGGATAGTGAATTACACAACTTTTATGATGATGCACAAATTTGGCGAAATGTTGTATAAAAGTACTAGAATCACGTACTTAATCGTTCATATGCTGTATAAAATTTTCGAAAGTACGTAGAAGAATGAATTACACAACTTCTGTTGAAATGTACAAATTTGGAGAAATGTTATACACAGATGCTTAAATCACGTACTTAATTGTCTATATGTTATATAAATTTGTGATAAAGTACGTGGGAGTGTGCATTATGCCACTTTTTTCTCCTTTGTACAACTTTATTAAAATGTTGTATACAAATACGAAAATCACGTACTTAGTTGTCCATATGTCATATAAATTCATGAAAGAGTAAGGATTCACTTTCATGTACCCCAGGCGAGTGAATTATATAATTTTTTTCAATTTGTACAAATTTATCCAAATGTTGTACACAGATGCTAGAATCACGTACTTAATTGTCCATATGACGTACCCAAATGCCAGAATCAGGTATCACGTATTAATTCAAGTACCATTCCAACAAACACCAGAATTTCATACATCCACATATCAATGCACATAATTACTTCAATACTAACATTACCAAAGTTCAATACTAACACTACAATACTACATTACTAAGGTTTCAAGGGCAAGCACCAAAAATTACAACCCTTCAAAAACAACAACAAACCAACTCAGTTTGTTCATTTGCACATCTATCCCCCAAGAAAACTCTCAAATTACAGACAAGTCATCCACACAGCTAATTAAACCTTGAGGCACAACCATGGAGCTGACAGGGAACAATAAAGTACAGAATATAAAGAGAATATACATCCTACAAAAATCATCGACATCAGATTTCTCCGCATTATTCAGTAATTCTCTCATTTTAGCTATAATTTTGTCCTTATTACATAATCCGGGATCGTGAAGAAAATGTTTTGCTACTGTGGTGGATGAAAATTTAGTATGCAAATCAACATTCAATCCACAGTGTTGGAGACCATTAACAATACAAAATTCGGACACCGTGGAGGGGACAACAATATCTTCACCTACTGAAAAGGTAGAGGAATCCACATCATGCCTTAATATGCTCCATTTCATTGCAAAATGACACAAGAGAGCATCGAGTTTGAAGGGTAGCCATTTCTGCCAAAGACGTACAACATCACTAGGTTAATAACGGTTTCATGTACAAAAAAGAAAATATAGAGTATCTAAATAAAGAAATTGCGTATTACAACAGAAAATGTGAAAAAATGCAACGACTTTTAAATTCAAACAACCCACAAACAAATAAGGCCGCTACAGATCAAAGAACTTCCAAACAAGTCACTCTATTTCAATGTGTTCAATTAAATGACACTTTTGTGTACAAATATGGTGTAATTATGTATCTAAAAATTTGAAAAATCTTATTCAAGCATACAACGGGAAAAATGCTAGCATATTCAAGCAACCTACTACACAAATTTGGGTATTTTGATTCAATCAACACCCAACCGAAGCAGGACATTCACATTCAAGCAAAATCCTAACAATTTGCATAAAAAAAAGGGCTAAGGCTTCATATTACGTATTGAAGCAAAGAGGGGAAAAAAAAGGTCAAATCTTTAATCGTTCACACCTGAATCGCGGTCCTCGTTGCCGACGTACACTCTTCGGCGCCGTAAACTCAGCAACGAAACCCTAAAACGGTGGAAACCAACTTCAATAACAGGGAATTTCACTCAACGCCGGAAAACTCTCACCAAGGTAGTCGTACGCGTCGGAAACCGCTAAATTTGTCACCGTCGTCACCCAATATCGCCGATAAATTGGTCGGTTCTCTCACCGGAACCTTTGTCACCCAACTCGCCCATTTTCCTTTCCTTTTTTTTTATTTCAGTGAATTATGAAGAATGGAGGAAAATAGGGAAAGAGAATGGAGTGAGGGGTATTTTAGTAAAAATACACACTTTGAGTAGTGAAGAAAGATTTACAAATTGTGTTGGGGAGTTAGTAGGGAGAGTTTAGAAATTGGGGAGCAAAAGGAAACTTGACTCATGTCTTGAGGAGATAAAAGACATTTTCCGTATTTACAATCGTAAAATATGATATTTAATTAAAAAAATTATAAATAAGCAAACTATATAATAGAACTTAAGAATTATAAATTAATATTTTCCTTTTCGAATCAAAGCAATAGAATTTTAACTCGGATTGATTCCAGATATCAATTTAGTGCGCTTTATCCTTTGATCTTTAAATCGGTGCAATTGTTCCCTCATGTAATACTTATTCTCTGGAAATTTTCGAAAATATTCCATATCATCTTTTTGGACATGATTTATAAGGCAAAATTCGTATAAATTAGATTTCAAACTTGTTGATGTTATACATCAAATCGAAACTCTCAATGCGAGTAACACAACATTATTTCAAGATTAAAAGATGACAACCAATAAAGGAGGAATCGCCGGTCAAATATAGTATAAGACCTAAGACCGGTAAAGGTTTGCAGGCAAATTTTAAAGTTTCCGACAGCCAATGGGTCGAATGGGTATGAACTTTGTTCCTCTTAAATAGAGAAGCACGATAATAATAGTCACATAATGAGGGAAAAATTAATTAGCAAAATTCAACCTAAAAGAAATATTTCATCAAATTGTCTAAAATCACCGAGAGCAACCGCCCTGATTCAAAATTTAGGGGAGAAACCGAGAAAATATACTAAACCCCGAAAGTGTGAAATTAGCCGTCTTAACATCATTGAACAAACTGGCTTAGGCCCAAATTAATACTACTAATGTCGACAGTCCACCTTTTTAGTAGGACCAAAAACCATGAAACTTCTAAGCCATAAGGAAAAAACAATGTTTAGACTGAATTTGTTTAAGTGAGTTTTAAAAAATTATTTTAAGAAAATGAGAAAAAAAAATTTAAAGAAAGGAATTTGAAGTTTATGTTAACTCATTTTTTCTATTGTTTTGTTTTAACTCAGTCGATTAAGTGGGAAGAAAAATATACATGAAAAAACTTTACGAACTCGATAGGTTTAATAATTGACCCTTAACTTATTATTAAGAATATGATACAAAGAAATATTAAATGTGAATTGAGTTGCCAATAAGGTTTGGTCCAAATTATTGGAGAGTTGTTTTTTAAAAAAGGCAAGGTTCGGGTTCAAAATCTCTCTAACCACTTGGAGATGTATGTTTAAAAAATAATAATAATAAATTGAGTTTGTTTGAGTTTTTCTTGATTGTCAATTTGTCATAAATGAAGCTCGTTGTACAGATTATTTATGGACACTCGACAAACAATAAAATATAAATATAATATATATCCTCCGTTCATAGATTAGATCATCCATATAATGTTAAATCTCAGTCACCCAAATATTTTTCCTGGCAATGTTATTTGTATTTTCAGATTTAATTATTTAATCTATAGAAGTATTTGTAAAAAAAATATTTTTCCTTGTTTCCTTGTGTTGTTTTCCGTGGTACGATACTGTAGAGGCTCTTGAATTAGTGAATTAAATTTTTTTTTTAGTTGTTGTCTATCGTTATATATGGAGTCCAGTCCTCTTTCTTTATTTCATGAAACAATTTTTAAAAAAACTACAACAATTGCTTTAAGAAAAGTGCAAATTACCACATTATTATTTCAGATCATTAGTTGTCATCCCATCAAATTAAACGAAAATATTTTTTTTAAGAGGACCATAGTTATTATCTATGTTTTGAAACCCGGACCGGATGTCGAACCGGGAAGACTTACTGGTTACTGGTTTTACTGGTTCGGTGGTCGGACCGGTATGATGTCATAGTTATATAATGATTTTATTTAATTATATATATTATATATAATATTATAAATATGAATTAAAAATAATTAAATGAAATAAATTTTATAAAAAAAGAGATATAATTTTAAATCATTTTTAATTTCTTATTATTTTTCAAATAACATCTCTAATCATAAATTTTCAAATCATAAATCTACAAATATAATAAAATATCAAATTAAATAATATAATAATAAACCCCTTGCAAATTAACAATATTGATAAAAGATTGATTCTACAATGTCATACTTTTATTATAGAAAAATAAATATAAAGAATATCATTCATATTTTATATGTTTATAAAATAAATAAATTAAATACTATTTTCTCGGTTTGTTAAATGAATTTTTTTTTTCGACTTGTCTTGGCACATGACAAGAACTATGATCCGGCCCAAAATTGGCTTCGACCTCTGATGCGGGCGAGGAGGTCGGAGATGGGTCCCTCAGTCAAGAATTT
>JBBMKE010319396.1:0-13501 GCA_037834125.1 Lippia alba | reverse complement strand
ATATAACCCCTCACTCAGTCTTCCATAGACTGACGCCCCACCAATTTCAGTCTTTTCAGGTGCATGCTAGGCGGGAAGTTGGAGTCGTGCCTAGCATTGGTCTTACATTTTGGTCGTGATGCATAATATTGTATACTTGCACACCTATTGTATATATTGCTATGAATTTTGAGGTCTGTGTGCCGCTGTATATTGATGTACATATTGATCAGGTTGGTTATGATATGAGTATTATATGCATGAGTTGGTTTGATTTGATTGGTTACAGGGTTAATTTTCTCCTAGCCAGGATTGATTTTTATTGTCATCCGTTCGCCAAGTGTTTAGTTCATGTATGGAAATCAATTTCATATGTGAATTGGATACGTGGTGCGAGGATGTGATGCTCTGATGTGTAGGGTGTTACACCTTATCCTTGTCATCCAAATTCAAACCTAACAAAGCTGAAATTTCCTATTGAAACTCCAACTACGCTTCACCAAGTTTCAACCACATCAATATCCATAAAGTTTTTATTTACTATATAAGATATATTCCTTTTCCCCATTTGTACCAATAAAAGAATCAATGTTTTCCATAAAGTATAATAACATAAATTAGTATTCTAAAATATTACAAAATATCCAAGGCAAATTAGTGGAATATTTATATATATTCTTTTTAAAATTGAAATCTAGTTGGAGTTTATTACTAAGCACTGAAAAATTGTTAATGGTTCAAAATGTAATAAAGTCGTAATGGTTCCAGATGCCTTTAGTTATATTCATCTTTGTCATTTATAATTCTTTATCATGTACAGCTCCATTAAATATTGTATTTACTAATTTCAACTAACCGCATTCATTTTCTATATTGTTTCAATAAATATAATCTAAAATCAGTAAAACTTTTATTTAATTAGAAGTCAATTTACCAAGGAAAAAAATGCCAATTTAATTGAATAGGGATAACATTCTTTAAATTAATAAATATTAATATTGATTGAGCCAAATTACACTCAGCGCGGATACAACACGCTGGAACTCCTCATCTACATCCTCAAAAGTTCCCGCTCGATGAAGCAAGCTAAACTCCTTAACCCCCATTTTAAAGGTCTAAGCCCAGAGCTTACCTCGCGAGCGCGTACTCCCCTCGGGAGCCTAACCCTCGGATCTCTACAACTGGGGATCATCACCTACGGTTACGAGTTCTCCACTTCTCGTGCAAGGGTTCCCCCTCACCTAAGCATATGGTTACTTAGGGTCGGCTTGCCCGAGCGTCATGACGCTCAGTAACCACCCTATAACTACCTCTGACACATAGTACAAGTGCACACACCTACCATTGTTGCCCATTACCACCTATCCCTAGGCTTTTTCAGGAATCTCAACTCCAAAGCATCATATTGAGCCACGTGGCTCAGGCAACACTCACCTTGGGACACTTGGTATCAATTATCATATTATCCCCGCCCTCAAATTATAAATATGAAGAATTCTTACACTCTATCCGAGCAATCTTCAGCAAATACAATACACTCACATGAAAAGCATCTTCAACCTTCCATAGCTCTGCTTTCTCTCATCCGACTAGAACATCAAACCATTGAGTTGTATACCCTCAAATGGTGTTAGCCTAGCTTGGAGAAAATAATTCTCTCTTCGATACGTACGCCTTCCCCTCCGAAGGTCCGCCTCCACGGTGATTTCTTCTCACTAAACAAATATTAAGTGGTGGTGGTTTGAGCCATATCAAACTTATACCCCATCAAATATATTAGTCAAATAATACCTCCCTCCAATAATAAAACTTTGGGATCCCAACAATATTAAATTTGAGAATTTTCACTATAGTTATCTATATAATTTTCATAATATAATTATTGTTATAAATCTTTTTCAAGCACTAATAATTTAACATAATCAATATAACTTGTGATACGTAACTTTGTAACCACTACCCTTGTTGAATGTGTTACGAATTATTATGTTTCTTTGTTTCAATAATAATAATTACTATAGTAAATATAATAAAATATAATCATAAATCAAAAGTTCCAAAACAAGAATCTATCCACAATGTGCCAAAGGAGATATATAACAATTTATTTCCCAACAAAAAAGGATTGCGAAGTAAGATCTTCCTAAGTAGGTGAATCTTTGATTGCTTCTCGTGGCAAGATTCATTCACCATCTTGGCTGCAAAAACTGGTTCAGCTACTTGCCTCCATGTGGACCAATGGGATCTTCACATCTGCCTGAAATTACGTCGTACAAGTGTCCCGATTAATCATCTTCGCCGCTCCAAAAGAGGAATTTTTTCGTATTCGACCTAAATTTCATTATTTATATAGCGATCAAGAAGTTATTTGATTTTTTGGGATTTATAGGTAATTATAGCCTTGATTTTTTTTGACTAAACTCGAGCCAGGTCTAAAGTAATATTTTCCTATTCGATTATTCGTAAAAGCTTGTGAGCTGGAACTTGATATTATTGTTTATTTTTCATTGTTAATTGTATAGAAATATATTATCGTGGATGATGTTAATTTTTCAGCTCAAAGTAAGAAATTCAATTTCACGTAAAATGGATCAAAATATGTATATTTAACAAGAAACAAGATCATGTCTCTTTTCTTTTCGTTTTTTGTTAGGACATTCACAACGATGACTAATCCTCGATAATTATAGGTATCTCAAAAGGTAAAATAGATTATTAAAAATTTTTAAATTATTTTATAACTGGACTTAGAATTCAAATATTCGACATTTAATTTTAAAGATGTAAATATATAAATCTGCATAATGTAAAATGTATAAATTCTTTCCCTTTTCCAACACCAAATTTCCCAAGTTTATGTGTACAACTAGTATTCTTGTGAGCGAGCTAGAGTTAATTAACTCACATGTATAATTTGCTTGGCCACCCCTTTTTATTATTGCTGAGTTGTTTGAATAAATGATGGATTTAAGTTATGGCTTCATGTCCATTTCTTTGCAAACAATTTGACCCCTAAAGTAAAAGCTCAACTTTAATGAAAACAAATACGAAATTTTGACCACAAAATATTCATATATGTTTTTTCTATTAACGCAAATATTCTTTTTTAATCAGGTATAGTCAATAGATATTCCTTTTAAACAATAAGGATCAATTTCAAGTTAAATTTAATGGGTTTGAAAACTACTCGAGCTTGCAAGGGGCTCTCGGGGTCGTAGTGTAACATCTATGTTACGTTTATTACAATATTTATAATTAATCTTTTCACTTAAAACATTTCGATGGATCCTCGATTACATTAATTAGTTATCCAAAAGAACACTTTTTTCTAATGGTTAGATGATGATGTATATCCTAGTATTCAAGTCAATATGGTATTAAGTCAACCGTGTATACAACTACCACAATGCTGGAAAACTAGGTCGTGAGCTGGTAAAATGTCCACTTTTTTGCAACTCCTCACGAGTCCATTTAAAACTTTAACACTTGTCCAATTAATAAGCGTCATCATTCAAATATATAAATACATTCACACATACAATATTTTCATGCAGAAGAGCAGAAACAATTTCTCAAGCAATACTCAGATGTCTAGGTCTCCATTCTTCGTTGTCATTCTCCTTTTTGCCCTCCTGATTTTGTTCATCGCGGGTGGTGCTTACTCGAGGCCCCTAGGGGCGAAACCGGAAGACTATATGACGTTCAAACCGAAAATCGTGAAGGGGGGAAATGGATCTGGAGTTAAGGGAATCGAGGGTTGTTTGCCGAAGGGAAGAAGACATTCGTCGGCCCCGAGCCGATACATAAACTACCAACCTCTTGAATCCACATTGTGTTCTCCGATGGATCATGAAGAGAAAAGGCCATAAAAATACGTGAGTTGAGGGGGTGGGGGGCACAAATTGTTAGAGAAATCTAAGGTTTTACAGTATGTGTACTTTTTTATATGTGTCTTATGTTATTATTATCTTTTTTCTTTAGGACATATTTTTTGTTTTTATAGAAAGATATATATGGAACAATATTCTATATAAGGACGTTTTGCATTTGTGTTATGCTGATCTTGGCTATCTTATACAATATCATACTTAAAGAAAGTTTGGATCATTTGTATATTTATCCTTTTTATTTTCTTTTATACTCTTTAAACTTGAAAAGATAAATTGGAGATCCACTGTAATTCCCATTAATGATAGTTTTGATGTGTTAATTGGTTAATCTTCCATTAGTTTTGTGGCATTAGGGAGATCCTATATATCTGTGATTTCGAATATTATTTCATTTTTTTGGATTCGCAAAATAAGTAATAATGTTGGTCATCTGTAAGTTAGAAATTCTTCTTTGTTTCAAGA
This sequence comes from Lippia alba, assembly GCA_037834125.1. Taxonomy (NCBI): domain Eukaryota; kingdom Viridiplantae; phylum Streptophyta; class Magnoliopsida; order Lamiales; family Verbenaceae; genus Lippia; species Lippia alba. Next base: position 9,170 of record JBBMKE010319396.1, on the reverse strand, counting down.
AGAAGACGTTGATATTTCTAATTAATTATAAGTCGATTATTGTAATATCAGACTATTTGATTGAGTAATAAAAGGACTAATCTTATTCTAAAAAAATAAACATTTTCTCAAGGAAAAAATGTATTATAGTTATAAGAAAAATTCTAATTCGAACTCTAATTGAAAAATATATTTATCTAACTCGATTCTATTTATCACATGACACCTAAGAGGAATTTCGTATACGTATCATATACTAAGTGAAATCAGGTTGTATTTTTATTTTAAAATAATTGTTGAGGTTACGATTTTAAAAGTTTTATAGTTTAGATTGCTATCTCAAAAAAATATCATAATTCATGATTGTAAAACTCTTATCTCTTTTTATTAATCATATCGCAATTATAAAACCCTCCTACTAAATTACTGATGAGATTGAGTGATATATGCGCCCGACTAAGAGAAATAATTCTTTGAATGTGTTACAACACCATGACATCATCATCAACAACATCCTTATTAATAAAAAGGGCAAATTATATCCAACTACCCTCACGGTAGGTGAAATTAGAAATCAGGACGTCTAGTTTGAAAAATTACATATTAGTCTCTATCCTTTATGTTCCGTTTGAGGTCCCTCCATTCCGTTAGGGTTCCGTCAAATTTGACCCCTGTGATGACCAAAATACCCTCGGGATTGTTTTGTAATATACATAAAAGTGATGGTTCGTTTTGTTAAAAAATTTGACCACAGTGACTATTTTGTTATATATTGAATGTTAAGGGATCGATTTATTAATATTTATAAATTTTAAGGATTATTATGTACATGTTCATGTATATTACAAAATAATCCCCCGAGGGTATTTTGGTCATCACAACGGTCAAATTTGACGGAACCCTAACGGAATAGAGGGACCTCAAACGGGACATAAAGGTTAGGGACTAATATATAATTTTTCAAACTAGACGTCCTGATTTGTAATTTCGCCTAGCGTAAGGGTAGTTGGATGTAATTTCCCCTAAATATTATTCAAGGAGATAATTGAGTACAAGATCTTAGGTTTGAGTTCTGACAGTAGTAGTGTGAGCGTTTTATCCAATGTGCACCAGGCAAAGGCTTCTTCTCCGAAGAACGCACTGAAATTTATTGTGATTTACCCTCATAATCTGTTGGGGTGTAGGGGCGCTTGGGGTGAGAGATTTCATCTTTTTTAGTGCAAGTCAATCATATAATACATCTTTAACTTGTAAAGAAAACATTGGTACATATCTAAGTACAAAGTACATGGTTACCCTTGTCCTTTGCTGCTTTATAAGGAGTATTCTTTGTGGCATGCAAAAAATTTGCCCTTTAGGCCATTACATAGCTATAGCAAAGGTTTTTTCCTTCACTTTTTTATCATTAAGTCAACTTTAAATAATATACGCACCGTTGCTGCATCTCGAACTATAGATGTATAGAAGCCAACACGAGATAAGAACATAATAAAATATGAATACAATAATATAAATTTTATTCAAGATTTATCATATAATTGGGATCGAACATGATGATACAATGAAATAATATTTTTAGAATCATTTACTGTCATAAATGGTACTGTATCAAATTAGGTTTACTTTAGCTTCAAGATTCTCTTTCTTATCTTTAATTCTAATTGTAAAGAAAATCTCTCTCAGATTGGCTTCAACCTTTTGTTTCACACCTGCCTCTATCCCTAATCGCTATTCTCCTCTCTTTTTTATTAGTTTACGTCTAACCTTAGCTCTAAATCTCTTATCCTGATCTCACATCTTTATTTACCCTAAATTTAGTTGGAAAAATTACAATTAACTATCCTAGATTTAGACCTAATTACAAAATTATTGAAAAATTACAATATATATAATGTAACACATTGAAAATTATAATATATATAATGTAACACTCATAAAACTGTCGGACAGAAGTATAATTTTACAAATCCCTATGATCATGGACTGTATTAGAGTAGTCAGATGTAAATGACTCTTTACATATATATATATATATATATGAAACATGAAACATCCTAGGTTAGCCTCCACAATTTTTTTCCCCCAGAATTCTACAACATGGGCTCTCGTGAAATTCCTCCGGAGATTGTATTCGAAATCTTAACTCGAATAAAATTGTTAGCAACCCTAGATACGTGCAAATCCTTGTGCAAAGAATGGAATCAGATGATACAGGAATCGAGTTTCATGGCGACATACTACCAAAGAACGCGAAATCTCTCTGGTTTTTCTTGGTACAAGGCCGGGACTGCGCCTGCCGACTTGCATCTAGTTTTGTGGCTGTTGAGGAAAACCACATTAACAGTAGTCCTATCGTTGATCTTTACATGGATAATGTTCGAATATTGGCATCATGCAATCAAGGAATTCTTTGTTGTGTTAAAATAGAAAGAGATGGTCCTCAATATTACGCTGTAAACCAGCGACTAAACAATGGCAAAGTCTACCTAATCCTAAATTACGCAATCAAACTGTGGGTGTAGCTATAACAGTCTTGAAGTCAAGACCTTTCAGATACAAGATTCTCAGATTATCCCGGGAATTCCTTTTCAAGTAAGTTTGTTGATTTTTTCTTCTTTTTTTTCTCTGTACGTTTGTTTGGAATATTTTTTTTATTTTTATTATTATTTTTAAGTTTATGAAAGTCATATGAATCATGATTGGATTTATAATCCTAATCCTAGGGTTAATTGCTTTTAAAAAAAATCTAATTTACGATTTTACAGAAAGATGTCAATGCATATTAGTGGCCCAATTTTAGGTTATACTTGATGGAGTGGGGCTGTGTGGGCAGTGTGGTCGGGGACTGAGCTAGGAGTTACGAAGGGTGGGCGAAAATTTATAATATGAAAAAAATAAATAATGTTATTTTCAATAGTGGTAAAACTGTAATTTACTTTAAAATAAAAGGAGTAAAATCTATACATAGGGGTGAAAATCCAAAATAAAAAGGACAAAATAAAATTTTTCTAAAATATATAGGTGATAAACAAAAAATTTCAAAATTTAGGGGGACGAAAATCCAATATAAGATGGCAAAAATAAAATTATTCTAAAATATATAGGTGGTGAATGAAAATTTTCAAAATTTAGGGGGGACGGGGCCATCTACTCTATATTAGGGGATGAACCACGCCTTTGCTATCGCAAGAAGAGCTATGGCTCAGCAGCTTCACGTATTACGAAAGTCGTATTGCCCGAAGGGGCATGCTAATGAATATCTTCTTTTATTATAATTTTAAATTCAATTTTCAAGTTATATTTGATAGGTTCCATAAATAGAGCACCCGTATTCAATGAGCTTTTAGGCCTCAACCACTACACACACATGAAAAATCATTACTTTGAATTAAATTATGTAATTATTTGATAATTTTATGATTTACAATTATCACCTTTCAAAAGAAAAAATAAATTATATTGGTAGGTAAATTGCGGGAAAAATATAATTTTTTATACCAACCGATCAAATAAAGTCAGTTTTCCACAGTTTTTTGGTGGAAATTGTGGGTTTTGATGAAATGTTGCATTAAATTGTAAATTTTTGGAATTTTAGGTTACATTTTTCACCAAGAAAAATTTGTACCAAAATTGTATTTTTCTGTAAAATGGCAAAATCTGGACACAGGTTTCCCCACCCAATTTATGGGACATATATTTTTTTTTCTCTTACTCAAATATGTCTGTAAATCATAAAAATTCATAATTTTGGGACAAATTTTGCCGGAAGCTGGAAAACGGACACGCATGCATGATGTGGCAACTGAGATTGTTCCCCTTTACGCTTGCAAGACATATTTGAGACTGGTCCCAAAATGGCAATAGATGAGTTAGTGTTTCAAATTTATAATTTTCTCTAAGAGTTATTTACATTATACTTCCTGTGTTAGGTAAAATTGACAAAAAAAAAATTTTGTATTACAAAAATTAACATAAAAAACTCTGTGTTTCAAAATATTTGCATGGCGAACCTTGAAAATTTTTGGAGTTGGACACGTGCTACAAGCGCGACTAAAACACTAATTTTTTCTATTTATTTATCATGAAATGACTAATTCACCTTTCATATTCTGATATACATAATCTCACCTCTCTCTATATACCCCTGTTATACTTGTTTATAGGATTTTTCATGCAATTTTTATTTTGTACAGGATCTCTGTGCAGATAAAAAGTATTGAATATATACTTGTATATATGGTTCTTCATGTAATTTTATTTTGTACAGAGTCTTGGTGCATATAAAAAAGTATTGAATAATATAAAGAGATGTGAGATGTTGTATATCAAAATAATTATTTTGCATCCAATAGATATAGAAAATTAGTGTCTAATCGCACTTTTAGCACGTGTCCAACACCAGAATTTTTCAAGGTTCACCATGCAAATATTTTGAAAATATAGGTTTTTTGTATTAATTGTTGTAACACAAGATTTTTTGTGCTCATTTCACCTAACACAGGGTGAAATATGTAAAAAATTCTTTTCTCTAATAGTTAAAATATAGTTCATTTGGTGACTCAAATTTGCAATTTTTCCAAATGGTTAAAATATAGTTCAGTCTAGAGTTAGTGAGTTCTTAATCTTGATTAAGTTCAACATCGTGATAGTTATCCGACCATAAGATTTTGAGATAATAATTTTTTGGCATCCGGACTATGACCCATTTAACAATTCACCAACTAAACTATTTCGTCCCCAATACCACCATCCAAACTATTGTTTCTTGACAAATCACCATCCCAACTTATTTTTTAGTGGTTTTGACTTAAAAATACCACATGTGTGATATGTGTGTCAGAATACAAAGGGTAAATTCGTCATGTGAGGTACTTTAGAGTCATGCATGTATCACATGTGTGGTATTTGTGAGTCAAAAAGAGTTAACATCACTAAAAAATAAGCTGGGAGGATGGTTTGTCAAGAAATAATAATTTAGATGGTGTTATTGAGATCGAAATAGTTAGATGGTGAATTGCAAAAGGGTCATAGTTTGGATGTCAAAAATTCATTACCTCAAATATTTTATCTTTCTTCAACATTAAGAAGATAATAGGAAGGTTTAATCTAATTTCCTTTTTTTCTATTTTAAGTTGGCAATATTTATATCGGTGTGAAGTATTCGATTCGCAAGGTTGGAGATGGAGAGAAGCACAACCCCTAACCTCAGAACTAATAATCCTGCGTGATCCTCCCATCGGCTGTGGCGACTCTTTCCACTGGCTGACGGTGAGGGATAGCGTGATTCAGTTCAATCAAGAACAAAAATCTTTCCACAAATTTCCCCTACCAAACTTCGCTGACAACAAGTATTATTACTGGGCGAAGACCTTATGCAATTATCAAGGTGAACTTGGATTTATTCGCCGGAGCTTATGCAATATAGTGCTCTGGGTTGCGGAAGCTGGAGCCGTCGGGTGGGCGAAGAAGTTGGCGATGAATGTTGAAAATCTCAAACAAAACGTGGTTGGTACCGATCCTAGTCCAGCCAGTTTCTACGGTGCAGATATTGCAATCTTCAAGAGCAGATCTCAACGATTGGTGTTTTATAAGCTTCAAGATGGTAGTTTTCGTGAAGTGTTATTGAACAATAAGATGAGGAATGTGGTTGGTGAAGTTTTTCAATTCAGATCGGATTTTGAACCCGTCGAGCTTAGAGGTACTCGAGGCTGGAGATGGTCATGAATTTTAATTTATGGTCTTTGATTCTTGTTGGTATTGCTATATGGAGTTTAATGGAGATTATTTGTTCCTTTTCCCTTTCTTTTAGATGTAAATTTTTTGTTCTAATTAACTATATACGTACTTTGATGAACCGCCTCTAGATCGTTAATTACTTTTTACGGGTTTACTTCACTTTTTAGAATGGTTATTGGGTTAGTAATGTAAACTAGTAAACACTAATTTAGTTAAATAACATAATGTTTACATCACCATTTAAAATAGTGTCTTATTTAATTTAAAATTGGGTTGTAGTTTCCTTCACAGTTCACAAACCATTGATTTTTGTTGAAATGTCCACACTACCCCTAATTTATTTTTATTATTGATTTCTAAATTATATACCTCAGTCATTAGAAATATATATATATAAAGTGATTTGCTTGTAGTGAAAAGTTAATCGAATGCCCAATAATAAATTTTATTTTTTCTTCTTTTCATTTTTTGGTACAATAATAATTTTTTTTATCTATATCCTCCTAATTTATTGTTCTTTTTTTAATACTAATTTATTGTTCATGTATTTACTCATGTGAGATTGCAACGATGTGAGAAAGACAAATTCTCAATGAAATAAAAAATAAATTAGAGATTTTTAAAAATAAATTTTCACAAAATATTTTTATACCAAATTTTGTACTAGAACATTGATTTTTGTTTACTTGAGCAAATTAAAAATAATATTATCTAAATATATTTAATTAAACCATTTATCTTAATATAAATTTAGTAATTATATAATAATTAAAATATAAATTAAAAAATATGAGAAAAAAATAAAAAACTCAAAGAAAAGGGAGATACAACTGAGATAAATAAATAAATTAAACAAAAAAAATAAATACAGACTAAATCCGAGGACATATAAATGGGTATCTAGCTTTTTTTTTGGGGGGGATCTAGCTTAATAAAAGAATATAAGTATAAATAAATAAATAAAATAAAATAATATTATATTAATAAAAATAATACAAAATAAAAATTAAAAAATATGAGTAATGAATAAAAAGATATAACAAAAAAGAAATTTAAAGCTTAAAAATATTATTATACAAGAACAATTAGACAAAATAAGATTCCCTCCTAATGGTATTTCACGTAAATTAATAGAAGAAATGGACAACAGTGTAAAAGCATTGAACAAATATTTGGGTGGTTTAGCTAAAACCTGTAGATTTGATGGGCTACAGTCAATGCCCACAAGAGGTCAGATGTATAGGCTGAGTGGTTAAAGGTGAGCTTGGAAACTGTAAAAGTAAATGACCTAAACTGGTGGTTTATATAACTTGAATGGAGTTAAATGGGCATGTAAATGACAGGCAGATGATGATTACAAATTGCAGAGCTAATTGTGGGATGTAGCCTGTAGGTCAGTGGGTGTGCAAAATCTAAATTGGGGAAGAAGGCTTTCTTTAAGAGGATTTTTCATAAATAATATTATTTATTATTTGAGTTTAAAAAGTGGTATTGATTTGAGATGAGTTTAAATTTTGGTATTAAACGCCACTGCGAGTGGCGTTTTTGTGATAAATTTTAGCAAAAACGCCACAAGCAGTGGCGTTTATACATGATCAATATTTTTTTTAATTGATCCATGCATAAAAGCCATTCCTCTTGGCGTTTTTTTTAAGCTAAAATCATAATTGACGTTAACTTTTCTAAATTTTTTTTTTTGAATTGAAGAAAAACGCCAGTGCCAGTGGCGTTTAATAGGTGGATTGGCATTCAAGTCATAATTGGCGTTAACTTTACTGAAACTTTTTTTTGGTATTAAAACAATATCACAAAATAATATAAACTCATAAATTATATAACTTGGTAGTCAATTGATGAATTTCAAATCGCCAATTATGAAACAATATCACAAAAACGCCACTTGCAGTGGCGTTTAATACCAAAATTTAAACTCACCTCAAATCAATACCACTTTTTTAACTCGAATAATAAATAATATTATTTTTAAAAAATCCTCTGTAACTCATTTCCACCAAAAAAAAATACAAACTCATAAATTATATAACTTGGTAGTCAATTGATGAATTTATATTTGATATTGTCTTGATGGTTGTGCTGAGTTGGAGAGCGCAGGGACACCAACAATTAAAAATTTGTATTTGAGGAAGTCCTCTACCTAAAATTTGGCTAAAAAGGAGAAAATATGAGTTATTGATCAAATTGGGGATGAGGTTTGATCCAATATTGACACTTTAATGCTCTAATCAACGAATTAAGAGGGAGAGAGAGAGAAAAAGAGAGAGCTCAGTGGAAGCACACTAAACGCGTTTTAAGGGAAATGAGAGAGTTTTGGAAGGGTACAGTATTTATAGTGTGGACTTTTGTTCATATCTAAGTACACTAAGTCAGGTGCATTTGACACGCCTGCAATAGGAGCAAGAATGTGAATTTCGAGAATCTAAAGTCGAGTCAGAACAAATCTTAAACATTTAATGTTTATTCTGTCAGATTTTCTATGTCGAAGGCCTACTGCTCAGTTGAGGGACTCTTGTCCTTGAACAAGACAGCTGCACAGACAGTATAAAGAGGTTTTTCACTTTCAAATTTGGGATGAAGGAGAGCACACACTCAAGAAGCTTTGACCACGTGGACAAAGCTCGTGGGGCTCCAAATAGGTGCCAGGTCGCACTGATTGATATGCAGTTATGTCAATACTTAGAGGCTTTCGTAAATTTAAGTGATTTATTTGCAGTATGATCCTCTTCTGTTGCTCTAAAAAAGTTAAATTGATAAGGTTATTTTAATGAATTAATAATAAATTGCTCGACAAATTTTGTCGAAGTTAACTTTACTTTTGTGATGGCGTGAGTTTTCGTCAAAAAGACATACTGAAAAGATTTTTTTTTAATAAAATGGTACATCTCGTTTAATTGTATAAATTTTTCAAATTGACGAATAATTTAAAGTTTGGTGTTATTTGATGGCTAATTTAAATAGCTAGATGAATATTTCATGAGTTAAATAATTCTTTTTACTTATTATATAGCGGTGAATGGTGATTTTGTCCCATATATAACATTATATGCTTCAAGTGAAACAAATACCTCATATATAATATAATAAAAATTTAATATGGAAAAAGGAGAAATTAATATAAAAAAAAAACAAAAGATGAACAAATGAGATCTAATTAATCTTTGCGCTTGAGGCAATGACGCAGCTAGTGAGGTTCTAACCGAGGTGCGCCTATTACTGGTTGAAAACTATTTCCAAACCCTCTCTTCGGCCCGGGCTTGACTGGGGTTGCCGAGAATTTCTGGAAGGAGTCCCTCAAACTAGGGTAAAGCCCTAAAATTTGGAAGAAAAAAAAAGAAAAAAAAAAGGAGATCTAATTAAAATTTTAATTCCGTTGCCGGGACTTGAACCCGGGTCTTTCGGGTGAGAGCCGAATATCCTGACCAACTAGACTACAACGG
>JBBMKE010319070.1:0-13508 GCA_037834125.1 Lippia alba | reverse complement strand
GCATGTTATTGATGAAATATGACTTGATTTGAATGCATATATGAAAGTTATGAATTAGAATGGAAACGAATGATTCACTGAATGAAAGAGTGATTGAAATTGTTAAGTGATGCATCTTCATGACATTAATTTTAACGTTCAAGCATCTTATATCATAGCAATGCATCACCGTACGTCTTATTTGGTTCATGCGGAGTCTTGAATCTCACGAATGCACGTGTGTCTTTTGTACAGTTTCTCCAGGGTGGAGACTTGCCGGGTTCTTAGGGCACTTCGTTGTCTTCTGGTTGTTGGTAAGAGTAAAGGTGGGTTTCTCTTCTATTAGTTATAATTGACCCGATATCTTCCCAATGTTCAAGTTTTAAGCCAAAGAAATATGTATATCTATATTTATAGAGTCTTTTATAATGAGTCGTTGATTTAATGTTAAGCCCTTCTCTTTTATTATATCCCACCTAATGATTATTGGCGAGGCATGAATGTACACGAGCCCAGGAACTTAGAACAAGTGGCTATTCAGGGAGGCATAGGGCCGACGGGGATCCCTTGAACTAGTTCCATATTGTTACGGCAAAACGGACTTCGTTGGGGAGGTTTCAACGAAAAAATGCTAACCGGGCTAGCTGGGGTTTCATGGACCCCACTAGCCATATTGATTGGATGGTAAGGGCTCGCTACCCGAATTGCCACCCTGAGAATGAGGTAACCGTGCGGGAAGGCCGGTACATGGATTGCCCAAATGGAATTTATGATTTATGCATGAACGAATGTAAATGAACTGTAATGAATGAATGTGTATGATTGATTGATGCATGAACGCTAACTGTGACATCCCGGCTTTTTGCACGTACAGGTTCGTACCAAGTGTGGGCTTATTTATTTATTTATTTATTTATTTTCATTAATTCTATTATTTAATTGATGTATTATATTCTTAATTTATTCTTATTTGAACTACTTGAACAATTTGAACTTATGTGATACTTGAACGTTTTTCGATTGCGTAATGTGTACTTTGTGAATCTAAATTCCTGAACATGCTTAATATGAAATATATGATTCTTGGACCTAATTGAATGATAAATTATGTTTGGGGTTTTATTTGATTAGTTTTGGACTCAATTTGCACTTTTTGAATGTTTTGGGGCATTCGGTAATTATGGCCTTTTGAGACCTTAAGTCGTTTCTTGAGCCAGGGAACTCGAAAATGAGTTCCGACACCTTCGTTGAGTTTCATTTGATAAATGGGATTCAATGAGCCTAACCACATATTTTTTTGACCTCGTTAAGACCTAAAATACGACCCTCGTACTCAAATACGCCCCTAAGACCTATTATGGGACCCCAAGCCTTTTATGTGGACTTTTCTTCCTCTTTTTCTTAAACAAATCAGCCCATATCTCTCCCTCACCTCACTCACACGACGCACACCTGAAAGAAAGAGGAAAAAGAGCCAAAACCTTCAAGCTTCCATTGTTGTGCAAGGCCCCAAGCTCAAGACCCTTGTTTGTGCAATTTCTCTACTTGGTATGCATGTTTTCTTGATTCTCTTGCTCTTGTGACCTCATTTATGTGTATATATCATGGATATTATGTTGGGAAGCATGAGATTAGATGTAGGGTGTAATAGTAAGGGTTTCATGGCACTTGATGCATTCATGCTTTTCCTTGGCTTTCATTACACATATATGCATTCATTGAGGTTGTTGCTGCCTAATCCTTGCTGATTTATTGAATTGTTTGCTTGGTAGTTGGTTGGGATGAATCATAGCATGTATGAGATATGTGGGTTTGTGGGGATAGCTTGGGAAGTTGATTTATTGATCAATTTGTACAAGATAGGTGCCAATATGGTGATAGGAAACATGTTTGGTGGTTTTGGCATGTTAATTGGCAATAACCTTTAATCCCCTTCTTCCCTTTCTTAATACATGAATGTTATTATGTGTTAGGAATTGGATATAAGTGTTTAGGTGCATAGGAATTGGTTTTTGGATTCATTTATGCTAGCATGATTAAATTGTTGCCGGATGAGCTTTATTGAACATTTATGCATGTCTTGTTGGAAATTTGAGCATGAAACCTTGAATTCTTGATTCTATTTGATGTCTTGTATGTATATGCATGAGTTTATATTGTTATGCATGAGTTTGGATTGGTTTTGAAGTGTCTTTGCATGCCCATCCCTTGCCTTGGCCGATTACACCTTGTTTTGGGTTGTTTTTGGCCCTGGGAGACTTCCACAGGCGTGGATAATTCCCCCACGGGCGTAGAGAGGGCTGAAGTTTCTACCTCATTTTTTCCCTTTTTCCACCCCGGTGGAAGAATCCTCAATGGGAGTGGAAGATTCCTCCATGGGACTGGCATTTTTTGCTTTCTGTTTTCTTCATTTTTCTCCGTTTTCCTGTTTTTTCTTCGCTTGTTTGACACTTTCCCACCCCGATTATAACCCTAACATGTTATATGATGTTTTATGCTTATTTTGTGAAATTTGTGGATTCGTTTGACGTGTTATGTGCAGTATGTGGCCTAATATGCTTTGCATGTACTCTTGTGTGCATACTTGGCTTTGTGGTTTGCTTGAATGCCTTGAGTGATGAATTCCTTGATCCTTAAATGATATGTATGTGTTTTAAACTCTATGAAATATGTATTATTTGCTTTTTATGATGTTATTATATGAATTTGATGCCCTTATGTGCAATATGTTACTGAATGTGCTTTATATGCTCGCGTATGCACTTGAATGCTTTCATACTTGGTTTGTTGGTCTTGAATGTGGCTTCCTTGCTTCTTGTGTGAAGTATATGCATTGTGAATGTGTTATATGATGTCTAATTTCCTTTATGTGAAGTCCGTGGTTTCGTTTAACGTGAAATGCATTAAATGTGCAATTTGTGCCTCAATGTGACTTAGTTGGATTTGTTTGACCTAAGTGCATTATTATTGCATTTGTTATGCATCATTTGCATTAGTGTGCATATGTCGAGCGTCTATTTGGTTCATGTTAAGTCTAAGTTCGTCTTTTGTCCTTTGTTTTGTCTTTAGGTTCGTTTGGTTCGTGAGTAGGCAGTTTTCTTTGCTCGGTTTGGTCGTCAAATTGAGGTTTCTTTCTTTTAGTTAAGGGACCTACAACCCTATATGAATTTTAAGCCCGCATGTGACCTATGTATATATATGTATTTAGATACGTGTGTTGGATACGTATTTTGTGGGATTATGCCCTCTTGTCAAATTAAGTTTGAAAATCCTTTTTATGTATATATTATGCTATTTTCGTTTATTTGTTTTGAAAAGGGTTGGTGTGTGTAAGAATATGAAATTTTGAAAATAGCGAGATTTGAAAACTCAGATTGAATTTGATTTATCCGGGGTCCAGGAGATTAGTGCGAAAGGAGACCCGGTACAGCTGCGGGCCATCGGGTAATCCCTAGCACGGTCTCCAACTCAGAAAGGATCAACCCAGAACCCATCGGGAGGCAGGTGGGGGACGAAATCCTTGGGGAGTGAGTGTCGCAAAACTCACAACCCAGACCGTATGAATAGATGGTTAGGGTGGCGCCACCCTTCCATCGTCTGGAAGAAGAAGGTATGTTAGTGTGATTCCGAATTTGGGTGCGTTTTAGTTAGCTTATGAAATTGGAGTAAGGGGAGTTGGAGGCCCGTGCTCGCCGGGTCTTGTGTGTGAGTCTGAACTTGATTTGTGAAAAGGGCTTGAATTCATAATTATATATATATTATCACGGGACTTAAAATGTTTTGGATTGCAAAAACCATGCCCCGGTTCATGAATCCGTATATAGGTTTTCATTATGCTTTGCTCAATGTATATGTACGCGTGTGTGGGTTAGCCCCCTCACCAGTCTTTAGGACTGACCCCTCCTCGTTGTTTTCTTTTTCCCTTTTTGTTCTTTAAGTTGCAGGTGTAAGTTGCGGTTTTTGTTTCGAGTTGGTCGAGTGGTATAGGATGTGTCGGTCGCATTTCACATTGTACCCTTAATTCTGTAATTCTGAAGCTTGTATAAGATTATGATTCGTATTTGAGCATTTATGTATGCTTTAAGTTTGCCCTTATCGGGCTTGTATTTGCGTTTAAAAGAGGCCTGAGGTGCCCAAGTTTGCATGTGACCGTGTGGTTTAATTTATGTCGGCCCGTGGCCATTGCATGTGTGTTTGTTGATCCTGTTGCTTCCATGTCGTTTCTTTTTTTGCACGCTCTGATTGAGGGTCTAGACGACCTAGCATAGGTGAGATTTTTGTTTGTCACCGTTCGCTTTGACTTGATAGGTCTGCGGACTTCGTAGTTCGTACACGTGTCGGGTCTTAGTATGGGGGATGTGATGCCTCTCATTGGGGTGTCACACTAATGAATGAAAGAATGATTAATGCACATATAAAAGGAGATGAATGAAGACCGAAGCCCTACCCACCGGGGCTCACGTATTGACCGCTTGACTGAATGAATGAATAATATTGATAGCTATAATCCCGATCATTGTTTTATTTTGTTTCACCCACTTGGAAAATTGTTTTAAAACCTTGACCGGGATTGTGGCTTGCATATGTGGGTGTTTACTTATGCAATATATTATATTAAGCCCCGTTTTTGTACCCACTAGTCTCCTACAGACTGAACCCGATTTGTTTTCAGTTTTGTGCAGGTTTGGAATGCTAGGATGGAAAGCTGGAGTCTGTCTGGTCTAGTGTGTCGGTTTTGTCTCTTGCACACACTCGTGCTATTGTCGTTGTCATTATTGTATTGCATATTTAATTGTTTATTGTACCCTGGGGCTGCGAAGGCCATGACTAATTGTTAATTATGGTTATTGGATTATTATTGGAGCTCGTAGCTCGTTGTGCATGACTTATGATATTGCTTCCACTTTCTAATATTTTGGTTGAAATTTTGCTTGGCTCTAGAATTTTGTGGATCTTAGTTTTAATTGGTTCAAAGGTTAGCCCACCTAGCGTAGCTTGTGTGTTGGTCTTCCGTTCGTTTTGATTCGGACTCGGGCTTAGATTTCCCATTTTATGACCGGGTCTGGGTCTTAGTACGGGGGATATGGCGCCCTACGCTTGGGTGTTACAAATCGCATGCTATGTGTCAACGTGAATTTAATTCTATTAAGTGCGCTTAGAATTTAATTAATTATTCTTGAGCTCAATTGCTCAACATTTGCCGAATTAGGATACCTAATTTAATTAGGGTGTTTTAGCCCTCGTGGCAATTTGAGCTCAGGAATTCAAATTTGAATTCCGACCCCTTTCATTTAATTCGTTTCGGTGATTCGGATTTAATGAAATTAACCTATTGAATTTCTTAAGCCATTTGATAGCCCAACCGTTTTAGAATCCGATCCTTTCGGACCGGAGTTTTCAACCATAACCATTTTACCACAATTCATTTCCCTATTCACTTTGGTTCAAGGAAAGAAGGGAGAAAAGAGGAAGGTCAAACCCTCCATTATGGCCCCAAGCTCTTGAGCTCGAGCTAGCCGACATCTCGACCGATCAATCATTGATCCAAGGTAAGAATTATATCCTACTTGTTACGTGCTTTAATTCTATGCCCCTCTCGTATTATGCTTCGTTGCCTACATACTATTTGGGGAAGATGATGAATAGTGTATAGGTTCGGGATTTAGGTGTTTGGGCTCATTTTTAGAGCTATCACTTGCAATTATGTGATATATATGTTAAATATGCTTCCCGATTTGAGTTTTGTGCATTGGGGCTTTGTGTGTGTTTGAGTGTGTGTGTGTTTGGCTTGGAACCCGTCGCCTTTGTTGCCTAATTTTTTAAGCAGGGCAGGTCGAAATGGCCTTTTAGGGTTTGTGTTGTTTACCCGAACGGCCGTTTGGCATCTGTAAGCACCACGCGTGGGTGGCCGAAACGGCCATTCCGAGTTTTAGCCTTGGGTCGAAACGACCATTTTGAGGGGTGTCCTGGGAATAGAAGGTTTCCAAACGGCCATTGAAATTTTACCTGATTTCTGAAACGGCCGTTTGGGGAGCGTCTGATCCTGGCAGTGGCTTTGGAAACGGCCGTTTCCCATTTTACCTGTTTGGTGAAACGGCCGTCTGGCTTGGCATTTCTGCATTTTCTGTGAGGCCGGAACAGCCGTTTAGTTTTCCTTCTTGGGTCTGAAATGGTCATTTCTGGTGGCCTGTGTGGTTTTTGAGGCTTGTTTGTTTGCTTAGTGTTTTGTATGCTACCCGATTGTTCTTCTATGCATCATATGCATGTTAGTTGTGAATTTTGCATTCTGTATGCATGTGTATGCCATTCGTATGCATGATTTATCATGAATGTGATTTGTTGTGAATCTTATATGATAATTTGCATCTGTTACGTGTTTAAGCTTAAAGTCGTGCGTCTTTATGGTTCATGTTGGGTTCTAAGTCTTGGATTGTTCTCAGTTTGCTCAGGCGCACCCGGGGTGGTGTTTCGAGGTCCCTTGTGATTCCGAGGTGAATCATTCCTTTTGATTTTGGCTTCGTCTGTGTAAGGTGAGGTTAGGTTATAGTTAAACCCTATGATTTGTGCTTGTATGTTCGTATGCGAAGTATAGCCTATGCATGATTTGATTTGATTTGATTTGGTTTAATATGTTTGCTATCGCTCAACTACGCTTCAAACCATATGCCTCTTATAAGCCGGATGATACATGCTTTTGGATTTGATATGGATTTGACACGGAGAGGAATGTAAAGCGTAGTTGTAGCAAGGTGAAGGTATATAATTGTGTGCTTTAATTCGGGAAAGGTACATAATTGTAGCAAGGTGAAGCTACATAATTGTAGCAAGGTGAAGGTACATAGTTGTAGCAAGGTGAAGGGACCCGAGACAACCATTGGGGTCACCGGTTATGACCTCTGTGCACACTTCCACTCTGTTTCTGTAAAGGAATAACCCGGAGTCCACTAGGAGGATTAGTTGGACAATGGGAACCTGAGGGTTTGCGTGTGCACGCTCCCCTTGTCTGTCTGGATGGTTAGGGTCAGCTAACCCTTCCATTACCAGAGAAGGAGGTTTGTATGTTTTGTCTGATATGTATGATTTGTATGTTTGTTTCTAAAGAGTCCATGATGAGATTTGTTACTCGTACCAGCCGAGTTGTATGTTTGATTTGTTAAAGGTTATGAAACGGGGATAGATTTCTTAAGTCAGATAAAATATGAATCTTTTGAATACGTAAGTATGAATATGATTTGATAAGTTTTTATTTGAATACGATTGATTTGTAATTTGAATCCATTAAGTCTTAATTTGTTTGCTTTGTTTGAAATCCCTATATCTATGTATCACGGGAAAATCTTTGGTGTGCAAAAGCTATCCCCGGGTGCATAAACCATGCATGTGCTTGTAATTTGCTTTGCTCCTATATATATATATATAGCGTGTGTGGGTAGCCCCTCACTTAGTCAAGTGGATAGACTGACCCCTCTCCCTCGCCAACTTTTTAGTTTGCAAGTTGTGCTTGGAGTTTGGAGCTAGGCAGAGTCGAGTCCTTTGAGTCAGTCAAGTGTGTATTAGGGAGTCCCTACATTTACATTTCTACTAATTCGAATTTGTATAAGTATGTAAGATTTGTAATCACACGTTATGCATTTGTTATCTAAATTGTCCTTGACGGGCTTAGTTATGCATTTAAAAGAAGCCTGAGGAGCCCAAATTTGTTTGTGATCGTGTGTTTTGTTTTCTGCAGGCCCGTGGCTAATGCATGTGTGTGATTTTAGCTTTCGCTTTTGCACTCATTTTGCTTAGTTCAATTTGACAGGGTCTAAGTTCCGTCTAGCTTAGGAGGTTTTTGATTTGTCACATATTTGCTACAGTTTGATTCGGGTACGGAGTTCCATTTCGTTACTCTGGTCGGGCCATGGTGCGGGGGATGTGGTGCCTCACGTTCGGGGTGCTACAATGCCTGTGAGGTCGATTTTAAAGTTGTTCTCCTCAAGAATATCATCTCCAAAAAGTCAGCCTTGGGTGCTCGAAGGGTAGTCACCAATGCCGCAGCTTCCTCGAGCTAGCCACCAGAAGATTGAAGTCCGTTTCATCCTCGTTATTTGCCAATCCCTTATTCTGTCCTGCAGCTTTGTCTTGTAATTTTTATGTAGGTAGTTTTGGGAGATTGATGCTTCTTCAGGTTGATCGTGATGCTCCTGCCTTCAAATCCAAAATCCTGTAATTTGTTAGGAAGTTATCGCCCCGGGTGGGTCTATTTTGTTCCCAATCGAAAAATCCAAAGAGCTTTGTGCTCGCGTTTTGTAACTACTATTGTATTAATGAAGTTTACTTTGTTTGAATTAGCTTATTACATGTTCGATTTTCATTTTGTCGGTTGAACTAACACCTTTGAGATGTATGTTCGCTCCATCACTTTCAATTTAGCACCTCTTTTTTTAAAAGTAATGCACGCTCGAGAAGTAATTCAGGGTAAGCGATGTAAAGCAATATGCGAATAAAGATCGGAACAAAAGCTTCTCTTTATTGATCAAAAAGAGGGTTTTCTTACATTTCTTGAAAATTTAAACATAAAAATGCCTCAGTTTATGGGCATTCCAGGATTGGGGGATTCTCCGCTCATTTCTTCGAGGTAATAAGACTTGTTCATCTCCATATTGCAGATACGATAAGGTCCTTCCCAATTGGGGTCTAGTTTTCCGACGTGTTTGATGACGTCGACCCTTTTCAAGACTAGATCTCCCAGCTGGAATCCTCCTGGAGACACCTTCTTGTTGTAACTTCGAGCGATAGAGGCTCGATACTGCTTCATTTGGAGATAGGCCCTTTCCCAATTTTCTTCCACTGTATCGACCTCAAAGGCTCGATTTTTGCTATTCTTGTCAAGCTGGTATTGGGAAATTCGGGTAGTTTGATGAAGTACTTCTGCCAGTATGACCGCCTTCGATCCAAACACTAAAGAGAAAGGGGTTTTCCTGTAGCGGTTCTTGGCGTCGTTCGATATGCCCATAAGACTCAATTGAGCTCATCAACCCATGCTCCTTTCTTTGCCTCTAGGCACGTTTTTAGGTTTTGCACCTGTTGGTGACTTCAATCTGTACATTGGCTTAGGGATGGCCTACTTAGGTGAATCGTAAATTGATGTCCATATCCAAGCAATAGGATCGAAAGTGCTCGGATCGAAACTGGGGGCCATTATCACAGATCAGATTTTTGGGTACACCAAATCTACAGATGATATTTATCCACAAGAAGTTGATGATGACACGGAAGGTGATTTTTGGCACTGCCGCTGCCTCGACCCACTTGGAGAAGTACTCCACACAGATAATCACGAACTGGCATTATCTTGGGGCGAGAGGAAAGGGTCCCATGATGTCGAGTCCCCACTGATCAAATGGCCAAGCCACTTCGGTGGGGATCGTTTCTACTGTATGTTGATGTGAAAGGTTTGAGTGTCTCTGGCAGCTCAAGCATTTCTTGATGAAGTTTATTGAGTCCTTTACCAGCGTTGGCCAATAGAAGACTGTAATACCCTGCGTTTTCGAACCGATAGGTAATTGTGTGATTTATTTATTTATTGCTTTTTTGTGTGATACGTTGACTTATTTGCAAGCTCTATTTGATTTTAGGGCCTTCATGCATTTAGTTTTGGACTGAATTGTTACTTATTTGAATGTTTTGGGGTCATTTTTCAATTATGACCTTTTAAGTCCCTAGGACGTATCTTGAGCTCGGGAACTCAAATTCGAGTTCCGACACCTTCGTTGGTTTCCTCTCGATGATTGGGACTCAATGAGCCTAACCCCACAATTTTTTGACTTTATTTCGACTCCCGTTTACCTGAATTACGACTCACGTACACAAATACACACCTAATACCTATATGGGACCCAAGACCCATGCCTCCACTTGACTTTACTCCCTCTCCCTCACCAAAAGTGCTGCACTTTCCCTTTCTTTTCCCTTGGAAAATGTAGCAACCCCATAGAAGAAGGATATAAGGAAATTTCCAAGCTTCAAACTTCATCGTTGCCCAACCAAGCTCAAGACCCACCTTCATCTTGCATTTTCTCTTCTAGGTAATTTCATATTTACATTCCTCTTATTCTTGTGACTTCATACATGTAAGAATTTCTTGGATTGAATGGATAAAATGTTGGGATTGCATATGGGGTGAATAGTAAGGATTTAATGGGTTTTGTGGCTTGATGCGTTTCCATGACTTGTGATGGCATTTATTGCATATTTGGAGTTCCTTAATGCTTTTCCTTGAGTTATTTATGGCTTTGTGGCTTGTTAGTTGATTGGGGAGTTTGTTACCATTAATGCATTTATGGGTTTGTGAGGGGGAAGCATGATAGCATGATTTCTTGGTCAATTTGTTGCTCATATGTGCCCATTTGATGTTTCCAAGCATGAGTGATGGTTTTGGCATGGATTTTCACCTTGAACCCTTGATCCCCTTTATTCCATTTCTTGCATAGGTGAATTATATGGTTTTAAGAAGTAGTTTTGTGCATTGTGGTGTTGAGAAGATGTTTATAGGATTCATTTATGCATTGGATGCGTTGATTGTGCCCTTATATGCGCTTGTGCTTGAAACTTGATGATTTGCGCTTGGATTCTTGATCTCTTAATGCTATGTGATGTTAATGCATGAGTTTAGGAGTATATGATTGAGTTTGGATTGGTTTTGCATTGCTTGATCATGGTTTGAAGTGGTTTTGGCCGAAGTTGTGTGAAAATTGGATTTTTGGGGCCCAGGACCAAATCAACGGCCATTGGAATTTTCTATAGGGGTTCCAATGGCCATTGGAATAAGCTGAATAGTAAGGAGTTTCTGCATCATTCCAACGACCATTGGAAATCATGAAGTAATTATTAACGGTCGTTGATATGGCCCAGTCCCTCTGGCCGTTTTCTTCATCGTTTCTTGTGGCTTCTGTGCACCTTTCCCACCCCCAATATGACTCCTAAGCTTGTATAACATGTTATATGATGTGTAACCTTGAATGTGTTAGAATTTGGTTCGATTTTGTAGGAGTTTGACTGAGTTTTGGTTCATTAAGCTTTAAGTGGTACACTTATGCCTTTCTTGTGCATTCATTGCATCTCATGCATATCTCTTCATTGTCGTGCATCTTTTGATCATTTAGAGTTAAGTCTTGGGTTCTTTGTGTTTCTTTTCAGAGGACGAGGCTCCCGTGGATGAGCCCGAGACTTAGATTGCTCACTCACTTATCCCCTTTTTGCTATCTACGTATGAGGTGATGTTTAGGTTTATATAGTGCGATCTATAGCCTTATGTGATGTTTTGTTGCCCTGCATGTGACAATATTTGGATATATAAGTATGTAAATAAGTGTTTTGATGTGATATAATTATGATCTTGTGAATGGCTCTTGATTTGGAAATGTAATATAAGCCTATGTAAGCTATTTTGGAAAATGTGTAAGTTGAGTTGTGACGTGTAGCAAGATGAGCCATGAGATATTGGCATATATTGAGTAGTGTATTGTGATTGTGAACTCAAGGAGTTATGGGTAAGGACCCCGTAGGGACGGTGTAGGGCCGTCGATGTTTAACCTGTGCATATTCTCCACCCAAGGTATTATACGCGACCCCTGGGAGTTTGGGAAGATGTATATCTTGATGCCTCCAATGTGTTTATGGAGAGGGCACGTTGTGGGTTCGTTACCCCTCGTGACATTGTGTCATGGATGGTTTGAGCCGTGCGTGGCTCTTCCATCAAATGGTGGATGGTTGGATGTGTTGTATTTTGGTATTGGTCTTAGTGTTGTGTATATGAAGCAGGTTGGAAGCTCGTACTCGCAGAGCTTGTGTGCTTGCGTGTTGTGGAATATAAGAATCGAATTGGGACTTGTGAAAATTATATATATGTATTTTGATTTGTAAAACCTAATCCCGGTTCATGAATTCACCCCTTTGATAAGTGCTTTGCTATATCTATCTAGTGTTGGGGTGAGCGTTAGTCGTCTCACTCAGTCAGTTAACTGACTCCTCATTTTTAATCCTTTCAGTTGCAGGTTCTTTTAGCCATGAGCTAGGCGGAGAAGTATGTCAGCATGTGTACACTTTTGAGTCTAGGTCTAGTAGCATCATACATTCTTGCTTTTGATATGTATCATTTCGAATACTTGGGATATGATGTATATTCTTTTGTAGGCCTTGCCGGTCATTGTGAATGTGATATGAATACTATAATGTATGTTATATGTGATGATTTGGTTCTTTATTTTACTGCTTCCGCGCACTCTGGGTTTTTTGGTTTTTGTTAACTCCGCCTGGCTTAGTGTGTGAGTGTCACCGTTTTCTAGGGTTTGGATCCGGGTGGGGACATATTTCGTAACTAGGTTCGGATCTTGGTGCATGGGATGTGGCCCCTTTTATGTGGGGCACTATAAAGCCACTCCTTGCTATTTTCTTGGCTAGGGATTTTCCTCCCGAATGGTTTCCGCATGAGCCTCCTCTTGGAAAAATAGAATCAGAAAGCAGCGGAATTTTAAAAATTTTCAACAAAACGACCAGAACTCGCAATCATATGAATCCAAATTCGTAATGTAAAAAAACTTACTTTCTTAATAAACTTTATTGAAGCGTTATAAGCCACCTAAGAACGCTCTTCTCGTTGCTTGATCCACTCTCCTTGGTAAAGCTCGAATCTTTCAAAACTTCTGACTTGAAGCTCTCTAGAGAAACTCCACCAACTTGACTACAATCTAACTAGTAAGGATGCTAGTTCTATAATTAGTGTTTAGGCTTAACCTAGGGTTTATGTGATCTTGGAGAAAGGAAGTTTGCTCAATGCATGAGCTAAAAAAGATCAATCAATCATCAAGGGGAGCTCGAGCTCCCCTATTTTTTAGCAATGAGAGGGGTGGCCGATCCATGTCCTATTAGACAGAGGATTTGGTCCCTCTCTCTTATTACTTGATCATCAAGTAATATCCAAACCTTGATTTGATTTCAAATTCAAATCAACTTTAAGTGAGCTAAAATATCCAAACTCCTTTTGGAAAATATGATACTTTATTTATTATTAAAGAAATAACTTACTTATCTAATTAATCAATTCATAATTAATTAAATAGATTTATTCTCCAAAATTAGACTTTCATGTTAATTCAAAATTAAACCAAAGTCTATTAAATAATTAACACAATTAATTATTTAATACATACATAACATACACTTGTGGCACACGTGTCCCAAAGGACACGTACCAGTCACGTGATCCACACGTGTGGTTTCACACGTGTGGAACCCTCTTGGCATGATCAACTTGTTTAATCATTTTAAAGTCTCAACTCATGTAACCAAGTTGTTGTTGTGACCCTCTAGGTTCTCAATTCAATTAGCAGTGGCCCTAATTAATTAATCAGTACATAGATTAAACGACCATAGTCTAGCAACAAGTATTTAACCCCTAGCTGAATTGGAATATCTCGATTCGACAGAACCTTTAAGTCATTGACTAATGTGAGATACAATCCTCCTACGCACTATCTCTCAACCATGAT